>CAUEHS010000438.1:0-64117 GCA_958510865.1 Myrrha octodecimguttata
TTACCCTTACCCTTACCCTTACCCTTACCCTTACCCTTACCCTTGCTTTTACCCTTAAGCTTACCCTTACCCTTACCCTAACCCTTACCCTTACCCTTACCCTTGCTTTTACCCTTAAGCTTACCCTTACCCTTACCCTTACCCTTACCCTTAAGCTTACCCTTACCCTTACCCTTACCCTTACCCTTACCCTTACCCTTACCCTTACCCTTACCCTTACCCTTACCCTTGCTTTTACCCTTAAGCTTACCCTTACCCCTTACCCTTACCCTTACCCTTACCCTTACCCTTACCCTTACCCTTACCCTTACCCTTACCCTTACCCTTACCCTTACCCTTACCCTTACCCTTACCCTTACCCTTGCTTTTACCCTTAGGCTTACCCTTACCTTTACCCTTACCCTTACCCTTACCCTTACCCTTACCCTTACCCTTGCTTTTACCCTTAAGCTTACCCTTACCCTTACCCTTACCCTTACACTTACCCTTACCCTTACCCTTACCCTTACCCTTACCTTTTACCCTTAAGCTTACCCTTACCCTTACCCTTACCCTTACCCTTACCCTTACCCTTGCTTTTACCCTTAAGCTTACCCTTACCCTTACCCTTACCCTTACCCTTACCCTTACCCTTACCCTTACCCTTACCCTTACCCTGACCCTTACCCTTGCTTTTACCCTTCAGCTTACCCTTACCCTTACCCTTACCCTTACCCTTACCCTTACCCTTACCCTTACCCTTACCCTTACCCTTACCCTTACCCTTACCCTTACCCTTACCCTTACCCTTACCCTTACCCTTGCTTTTACCCTTAGGCTCACCCTCACCTTACCCTTACCCTTACCCTTACCCTTACCCTTACCCTTACCCTTACCCTTACCCTTGCTTTTACCCTTAAGCTTACCCTTACCCTTACCCTTACCCTTACCCTTACCCTTGCTTTTACCCTTAAGCTTACCCTTACCCTTACCCTTACCCTTACCCTTACCCTTGCTTTTACCCTTAGGCTTACCCTTACCCTTACCCTTACCCTTACCCTTGCTTTTACCCTTAAGCTTACCCTTACCCTTACCCTTACCCTTACCCTTACCCTTACCCTTACCCTTACTCTTACCCTTACCCTTACCCTTACCCTTACCCTTACCCTTACCCTTACCCTTACCCTTGCTTTTACCCTTAGGCTTACCCTTACCTTTACCCTTACCCTTACCCTTACCCTTACCCTTACCCTTACCCTTACCCTTACCCTTACCCTTACCCTTACCCTTACCCTTACCCTTGCTTTTACCCTTAAGCTTACCCTTACTCTTACCCTTACCCTTACCCTTACCCTTACCCTTTCCCTTGCTTTTACCCTTAAGCTTACCCTTACCCTTTCCCTTACCCTTACCCTTACCCTTACCCTTACCCTTACCCTTACCCTTACCCTCACCCTTCCCTTGCTTTTACCCTTAAGCTTACCCTTACCCTTACCCTTACCCTTACCCTTACCCTTACCCTTACCCTTACCCTTACCCTTACCCTCACCCTTGCTTTTACCCTTAGGCTTACCCTTAGCTTTACCCTTACCCTTACCCTTACCCTTACCCTTGCTTTTACCCTTAAGCTTACCCTTACCCTTACCCTTACCCTTAAGCTTACCCTTACCCTTACCCTTACCCTTACCCTTACCCTTACCCTTACCCTTACCCTTACCCTTACCCTTACCCTTACCCTTACCCTTACCCTTGCTTTTACCCTTAAGCTTACCCTTACCCTTACCCTTACCCTTACCCTTACCCTTGCTTTTACCCTTAAGCTTACCCTTACCCTTACCCTTACCCTTACCCTTACCCTTACCCTTGCCTTTACCCTTAAGCTTACCCTTACCCTTACCCTTACCCTTACCCTTAAGCTTACCCTTACCCTCACCCTTACCCTTACCCTTACCCTTAACCTTACCCTTGCTTTTACCCTTAAGCTTACCCTTACCCTTACCCTTACCCTTACCCTTAAGCTTACCCTTACCCTTACCCTTACCCTTACCCTTACCCTTACCCTTGCTTTTACCCTTAAGTTTACCCTTACCCTTACCCTTACCCTTACCCTTAAGCTTACCCTTACCCTTACCCTTGCTTTTACCCTTAAGCTTACCCTTACCCTTACCCTTACCCTTGCTTTTACCCTTAAGCTTACCCTTACCCTTACCCTTACCCTTAAGCTTACCCTTACCCTTACCCTTACCCTTACCCTTACCCTTACCCTTACCCTTACCCTTACCCTTACCCTTACCCTTACCCTTGCTTTTACCCTTAAGCTTACCCTTACCCTTACCCTTACCCTTACCCTTACCCTTACCCTTACCCTTACCCTTACCCTTACCCTTGCTTTTACCCTTAGGCTTACCCTTACCTTTACCCTTACCCTTACCCTTACCCTTACCCTTACCCTTACCCTTACCCTTACCCTTGCTTTTACCCTTAAGCTTACCCTTACTCTTACCCTTACCCTTACCCTTACCCTTACCCTTACCCTTACCCTTGCTTTTACCCTTAAGCTTACCCTTACCCTTACCCTTACCCTTACCCTTACCCTTGCTTTTACCCTTAGGCTTACCCTTTCCCTTACCCTTACCCTTACCCTTGCTTTTACCCTTAAGCTTACCCTTACCCTTACCCTTACCCTTACCCTTACCCTTACCCTTACCCTTACCCTTACCCTTACCCTTACCCTTACCCTTACCCTTACCCTTACCCTTACCCTTACCCTTACCCTTACCCTTACCCTTGCTTTTACCCTTAGGCTTACCCTTACCTTTACCCTTACCCTTACCCTTACCCTTACCCTTACCATTGCTTTTACCCTTAAGCTTACCCTTACCCTTACCCTTACCCTTACCCTTACCCTTACCCTTATCCTTACCCTTACCCTTGCTTTTACCCTTAAGCTTACCCTTACCCTTACCCTTACCCTTACCCTTACCCTTACCCTTACCCTTACCCTTACCCTTACCCTTACCCTTACCCTTACCCTTACCCTTACCCTTACCCTCACCCCTGCTTTTACCCTTAAGCTTACCCTTACCCTTACCCTTACCCTTACCCTTACCCTTACCCTTACCCTTGCTTTTACCCTTAAGCTTACCCTTACCCTTACCCTTACCCTTACCCTTACCCTTGCTTTTACCCTTAGGCTTACCCTTACCCTTACCCTTACCCTTGCTTTTACCCTTAAGCTTACCCTTACCCTTACCCTTACCCTTACTCTTACCCTTACCCTTACCCTTACCCTTACCCTTGCTTTTACCCTTAGGCTTACCCTTACCTTTACCCTTACCCTTACCCTTACCCTTACCCTTACCCTTACCCTTACCCTTACCCTTACCCTTACCCTTACCCTTACCCTTGCTTTTACCCTTAAGCTTACCCTTACCCTTACCCTTACCCTTACCCTTACCCTTACCCTTGCTTTTACCCTTAAGCTCACCCTTACCCTTACCCTTACCCTTACCCTTACCCTTAACCTTACTCTTACCCTTACCCTTGCTTTTACCCTTAAGCTTACCCTTACCCTTACCCTTACCCTTACCCTTAAGCTTAGCCTTACCCTTACCCTTACCCTTACCCTTACCCTTACCCTTACCCTTACCCTTACCCTTACCCTTGCTTTTACCCTTAAGCTTACCCTTACCCTTACCCTTACCCTTACCCTTACCCTTGCTTTTACCCTTAAGCTTACCCTTACCCTTACCCTTACCCTTACCCTTAAGCTTACCCTTACCCTTACCCTTACCCTTACCCTTACCCTTACCCTTACCCTTACCCTTGCTTTTACCCTTAAGGTTACCCTTACCCTTACCCTTACCCTTACCCTTACCCTTACCCTTACCCTTACCCTTACCCTTACCCTTACCCTTACCCTTACCCTTACCCTTACCCTTGCTTTTACCCTTAGGCTTACCCTTACCTTTACCCTTACCATTACCCTTACCCTTACCCTTACCCTTACCCTTACCCTTACCCTTACCCTTACCCTTGCTTTTACCCTCAAGCTTACCCTTACCCTTACCCTTACCCTTACCCTTACCCTTACCCTTACCCTTACCCTTACCCTTACCCTTACCCTTACCCTTACCCTTACCCTTACCCTTACCCTTACCCTTACCCTTACCCTTACCCTTGCTTTTACCCTTAAGCTTACCCTTACCCTTACCCTTACCCTTACCCTTACCCTTACCCTTACCCTTACCCTTGCTTTTACCCTTAAGCTTACCCTTACCCTTACTCTTACCCCTACCCTTACCCTTACCCTTACCCTTACCCTTACCCTTACCCTTACCCTTACCCTTGCTTTTACCCTTAGGCTTACCCTCACCTTTACCCTTACCCTTACCCTTACCCTTACCCTTACCCTTACCCTTACCCTTGCTTTTACCCTTAAGCTTACCCTTACCTTTACCCTTACCCTTACCCTTACCCTTAGCCTTACCCTTACCCTTGCTTTTACCCTTAAGCTTACCCTTACCCTTACCCTTACCCTTACCCTTACCCTTGCTTTTACCCTTAGGCTTACCCTTACCCTTACCCTTACCCTTACCCTTAAGCTTACCCTTACCCTTACCCTTACCCTTACCCTTACCCTTACCCTTACCCTTACCCTTACCCTTGCTTTTACCCTTAAGCTTACCCTTACCCTTACCCTTACCCTTACCCTTACCCTTACCCTTACCCTTACCCTTACCCTTACCCTTACCCTTACCCTTACCCTTACCCTTACTTAGGGTAAGGGTAAGGGTAAGCTTAAGGGTAAAAGCAATGGTAAGGGTAAGGGTAAGGGTAAGGGTAAGGGTAAGGGTAAGGGTAAGGGTAAGGGTAAGGGTAAGGATAAGGGTAAGGGTAAGGGTAAGCTTAAGGGTAAAAGCAAGGGTAAGGGTAAGGGTAAGGGTAAGGGTAAGGGTAAGCTTAAGGGTAAGGGTAAGGGTAAGGGTAAATGTAAGTTTAAGCTTAAGGGTAAAAGCAAGGGTAAGGTTAAGGGTAAGGGTAAGGGTAAGGGTAAGGGTAAGGGTAAGCTTAAGGGTAAGGGTAAGGGTAAGGGTAAGGGTAAGCTTAAGGGTAAAAGCAAGGGTAAGGGTAAGGGTAAGGGTAAGGGTAAGGGTAAGGGTAAGGGTAAGGGTAAGGGTAAGGGTAAGGGTAAGGGTAAGGGTAAGGGTAAGCTTAAGGGTAAGGGTAAGGGTAAGGGTAAGCTTAAGGGTAAAAGCAAGGGTAAGGGTAAGGGTAAGGGTAAGGGTAAGGGTAAGCTTAAGGGTAAAAGCAAGGGTAAGGGTAAGGGTAAGGGTAAGGGTAAGGGTAAGGGTAAGGGTAAGGGTAAGGGTAAGGGTAAGGGTAAGGGTAAGGGTAAGCTTAAGGGTAAGGGTAAGGGTAAGGGTAAGCTTAAGGGTAAAAGCAAGGGTAAGGGTAAGGGTAAGGGTAAGGGTAAGGGTAAAGGTAAGGGTAAGCCTAAGGGTAAAAGCAAGGGTAAGGGTAAGGGTAAGGGTAAGGGTAAGGGTAAGGGTAAGGGTAAGGGTAAGGGTAAGGGTAAGCTTAAGGGTAAAAGCAAGGGTAAGGGTAAGGGTAAGGGTAAGGGTAAGGGTAAGGGTAAGGGTAAGGGTAAGGGTAAGGGTAAGCTTAAGGGTAAAAGCAAGGGTGAGGGTAAGGGTAAGGGTAAGGGTAAGGGTAAGGGTAAGGGTAAGGGTAAGGGTAAGGGTAAGCTTAAGGGTAAAAGCAAGGGTAAGGGTAAGGGTAAGGGTAAGGGTAAGGGTTAGGGTAAGGGTAAAGGTAAGGGTAAGCCTAAGGGTAAAAGCAAGGGTAAGGGTAAGGGTAAGGGTAAGGGTAAGGGTAAGGGTAAGGGTAAGGGTAAGAGTAAGGGTAAGGGTAAGGGTAAGCTTAAGGGTAAAAGCAAGGGTAAGGGTAAGGGTAAGGGTAAGGGTAAGCCTAAGGGTAAAAGCAAGGGTAAGGGTAAGGTTAAGGGTAAGGGTAAGGGTAAGCTTAAGGGTAAAAGCAAGGGTAAGGGTAAGGGTAAGGGTAAGGGTAAGGGTAAGCTTAAGGGTAAAAGCAAGGGTAAGGGTAAGGGTGAGGGTAAGGGTAAGGGTAAGGGTAAGGGTAAAGGTAAGGGTAAGCCTAAGAGTAAAAGCAAGGGTAAGGGTAAGGGTAAGGGTAAGGGTAAGGGTAAGGGTAAGGGTAAGGGTAAGGGTAAGCTTAAGGGTAAAAGCAAGGGTAAGGGTAAGGGTAAGGGTAAGGGTAAGGGTAAGGGTAAGGGTAAGGGTAAGGGTAAGCTTAAGGGTGAAAGCAAGGGTAAGGGTAAGGGTAAGGGTAAGTGTAAGGGTAAGGGTAAGGGTAAGGGTAAGGGTAAGGGTAAGCTTAAGGGTAAAAGCAAGGGTAAGGGTTAGGGTAAGGGTAAGGGTAAGGGTAAGGGTAAGCTTAAGGGCAAAAGCAAGGGTAAGGGTAAGGGTAAGGGTAAGGGTAAGGGTAAAGGTAAGGGTAAGCCTAAGGGTAAAAGCAAGGGTAAGGGTAAGGGTAAGGGTAAGGGTAAGGGTAAGGGTAAGGGTAAGGGTAAGGGTAAGGATAAGGGTAAGGGTAAGCGTAAGCGTAAGCTTAAGGGTATATGCAAGGGTAAGGGTAAGGGTAAGGGTGAGGGTAAGGGTAAGGGTAAGGGTAAGGGTAAGCTTAAGGGTAAAAGCAAGGGTAAGGGTAAGGGTAAGGGTAAGGGTAAGGGTAAGGGTAAGGGTAAGGGTAAGGGTAAGCTTAAGGGTAAAAGCAAGGGTAAGGGTAAGGGTAAGGGTAAGGGTAAGGGTAAGGGTAAGGGTAAGGGTAAGGGTGAGGGTAAGGGTAAGGGTAAGGGTAAAGGTAAGGTTAAGCCTAAGGGTAAAAGCAAGGGTAAGGGTAAGGGTAAGGATAAGGGTAAGGGTAAGGGTAAGGGTAAGGGTAAGGGTAAGGGTAAGGGTAAGGGTAAGGGTAAGGGTAAGCTTAAGGGTAAAAGCAAGGGTAAGGGTAAGGGTAAGGGTAAGGGTAAGCCTAAGGGTAAAAGCAAGGGTAAGGGTAAGGGTAAGGGTAAGGGTAAGGGTAAGGGTAAGGGTAAGCTTAAGGGTAAAAGCAAGGGTAAGGGTAAGGGTATGGGTAAGCTTAAGGGTAAAAGCAAGGGTAAGGGTAAGGGTAAGGGTAAGGGTAAGGGTAAGGGTAAGGGTAAGGGTAAGGGTAAGGATAAGGGTAAGGGTAAGGGTAAAGGTAATGGTAAGCCTAAGGGTCAAAGCAAGGGTAAGGGTAAGGGTAAGGGTAAGGGTAAGGGTAAGGGTAAGGGTAAGGGTAAGGGTAAGGGTAAGGGTAAGGGTAAGCTTAAGGGTAAAAGCAAGGGTAAGGGTAAGGGTAAGGGTAAGGGTAAGGGTAAGGGTAAGGGTAAGGGTAAGGGTAAGGGTAAGGGTAAGGGTAAGCTTAAGGGTAAGGGTAAGGGTAAGCCTAAGGGTAAAAGCAAGGGTAAGTGTAAGGGTAAGGGTAAGGGTAAGGGTAAGCTTACCCTTACCCTTACCCTTACCCTTACCCTTACCCTTACCCTTGCTTTTACCCTTAAGCTTACCCTTACCCTTACCCTTACCCTTACCCTTAACCTTACCCTTACCCTTATCCTTACCCTTGCTTTTACCCTTAAGCTTACCCTTACCCTTACCCTTACCCTTACCCTTACCCTTACCCTTACCCTTACCCTTACCCTTACCCTTACCCTTACCCTTGCTTTTACTCTTAGGCTTACCCTCACCTTTACCCTTACCCTTACCCTTACCCTTACCCTCACCCTTACCCTTACCCTTGCTTTTACCCTTAAGCTTACCCTTACCCTTACCCTTACCCTTACCCTTACCCTTGCTTTTACCCTTAAGCTTACCCTTACCCTTACCCTTAACCTTACCCTTAGACTTGCTTTTACCCTTAGGCTTACCCTTACCCTTACCCTTACCCTTACCCTTGCTTTTACCCTTAAGCTTACCCTTACCCTTACCCTTACTCTTACCCTTACCCTTACCCTTACCCTTACCCTTACCCTTACCCTTACCCTTACCCTTACCCTTACCCTTACCCTTACCCTTGCTTTTACCCTTAGGCTTACCCTTACCTTTACCCTTACCCTAACCCTTACCCTTACACTTACCCTTACCCTTACCCTTGCTTTTACCCTTAAGCTTACCCTTACCTTTCTCTTACCCTTACCCTTACCCTTACCCTTACCCTTACCCTTACCCTTGCTTTTACCCTTAAGCTTACCCTTACCCTTACCCTTACCCTTACCCTTACCCTTACCCTTACCCTTACCCTTACCCTTACCCTTACCCTTACCCTTGCTTTTACCCTTAAGCTTACCCTTACCCTTACCCTTACCCTTACCCTTACCCTTACCCTTACCCTTACCCTTACCCTTACCCTTACCCTTACCCTTACCCTTACCCTTACCCTTGCTTTTACCCTTAGGCTTACCCTTACCTTTACCCTTACCCTTACCCTTACCCTTACCCTTACCCTTGCTTTTACCCTTAAGCTTACCCTTACCCTTACCATTACCCTTAAGCTTACCCTTACCCTTACCCTTACCCTTACCCTTACCCTTACCCTTACCCTTACCCTTACCCTTACCCTTACCCTTACCCTTACCCTTGCTTTTACCCTTAAGCTTACCCTTACCCTTACCCTTACCCTTACCCTTACCCTTGCTTTTACCCTAAAGCTTACCCTTACCCTTACCCTTACCCTTAAGCTTACCCTTACCCTTACCCTTACCCTTACCCTTACCCTTACCCTTACCTTTACCCTTACCCTTACCCTTACCCTTACCCTTGCTTTTACCCTTAAGCTTACCCTTACCCTTACCCTTACCCTTACCCTTAAGCTTACCCTTACCCTTACCCTTACCCTTACCCTTACCCTTAACCTTACCCTTGCTTTTACCCTTAAGCTTACCCTTACCCTTACCCTTACCCTTAAGCTTACCCTTACCCTTACCCTTACCCTTACCCTTACCCTTGCTTTTACCCTTAAGCTTACCCTTACCCTTACCCTTACCCTTACCCTTAAGCTTACCCTTACCCTTACCCTTACCCTTACCCTTACCCTTACCCTTACCCTTTCCCTTGTTTTTACCCTTAAGCTTACCCTTACCCTTACCCTAAGTAAGGGTAAGGGTAAGGGTAAGGGTAAGGGTAAGGGTAAGGGTAAGGGTAAGGGTAAGGGTAAGGGTAAGGGTAAGGGTAAGGGTAAGGGTAAGGGTAAGGGTAAGGGTAAGGGTAAGGGTAAGCTTAAGGGTAAAAGCAAGGGTAAGGGTAAGGGTAAGGGTAAGGGTGAGGGTAAGGGTAAGGGTAAGGGTAAGGGTAAGGGTAAGGGTAAGCTTAAGGGTAAGGGTAAGGGTAAGGGTAAGGGTAAGCCTAAGGGTAAAAGCAAGGGTAAGGGTAAGGGTAAGGGTAAGGGTAAGGATAAGCTTAAGGGTAAAAGCAAGGGTAAGGCTAAGGGTAAGGGTAAGGGTAAGGGTAAGGGTAAGCTTAAGGGTAAAAGCAAGGGTAAGGGAAAGGGTAAGGGTAAGGGTAAGGGTAAGGGTAAGGGTAAAGGTGAGGGTAAGCCTAAGGGTAAAAGCAAGGGTAAGGGTAAGGGTAAGGGTAAGGGTAAGGGTAAGGGTAAGGGTAAGGGTAGGGGTAAGAGTAAGGGTAAGGGTAAGCTTAAGGGTAAAAGCAAGGGTAAGGGTAAGGGTAAGGGTAAGGGTAAGGGTAAGGGTAAGCTTAAGGGTAAAAGCAAGGGTAAGGGTAAGGGTAAGGATAAGGGTAAGGGTAAGGGTAATGGTAAGGGTAAAGGTAAGGGTAAGCCTAAGGGTAAAAGCAAGGGTAAGGGTAAGGGTAAGGGTAAGGGTAAGGGTAAGGGTAAGGGTAAGGGTAAGGGTAAGGGTAAGGGTAAGCTTAAGGGTAAAAGCAAGGGTAAGGGTAAGGGTAAGGGTAAGGGTAAGGGTAAGGGTAAGGGTAAGCTTAAGGGTAAGGGTAAGGGTAAGGGTAAGGGTAAGCTTAAGGGTAAAAGCAAGGGTAAGGGTAAGGGTAAGGGTAAGGGTAAGGGTAAGCTTAAGGGTAAAAGCAAGGGTAAGGGTAAGGGTAAGGGTAAGGGTAAGGGTAAGGGTAAGGGTAAGCTTAAGGGTAAGGGTAAGGGTAAGGGTAAGGGTAAGCTTAAGGGTAAAAGCAAGGGTAAGGGTAAGAGTAAGGGTAAGGGTAAGGGTAAGGGTAAGGGTAAGGGTAAGGGTAAGGGTGAGCTTAAGGGTAAAAGCAAGGGTAAGGGTAAGGGTAAGGGTAAGGGTAAGGGTAAGGGTAAGGGTAAGGGTAAGGGTAAGGGTAAGGGTAAGCTTAAGGGTAAAAGCAAGGGTAAGGGTAAGGGTAAGGGTAAGGGTAAGGGTAAGGGTAAGGGTAAGGGTAAGGGTAAGGGTAAGGGTAAGGGTAAGGGTAAGGGTAAGGGTAAGGGTAAGGGTAAGGGTAAGGGTAAAGGTAAGGGTAAGCCTAAGGGTAAAAGCAAGGGTAAGGGTAAGGGTAAGGGTAAGGGTAAGAGTAAGGGTAAGGGTAAGGGTAAGGGTAAGCTTAAGGGTAAAAGCAAGGGTAAGGGTAAGGGTAAGGGTAAGGGTAAGCCTAAGGGTAAAAGCAAGGGTAAGGGTAAGGGTAAGGGTAAGGGTAAGGGTAAGCTTAAGGGTAAAAGCAAGGGTAAGGGTAAGGGTAAGGGTAAGGGTAAGGGTAAGGGTAAGGGTAAGGGTAAGCTTAAGGGTAAAAGCAAGGGTGAGGGTAAGGGTAAGGGTAAGGGTAAGGGTAAGGGTAAGGGTAAGGGTAAGGGTAAGGGTAAGCTTAAGGGTAAAAGCAAGGGTAAGGGTAAGGGTAAGGGTAAGGGTAAGGGTAAGGGTAAGGGTAAGGGTAAGCTTAAGGGTAAAAGCAAGGGTAAGGGTAAGGGTAAGGGTAAGGGTAAGGGTAATGGTAAGGGTAAGCCTAAGGGTAAAAGCAAGGGTAAGGGTAAGGGTAAGGGTAAGGGTAAGGGTAAGGGTAAGGGTAAGGGTAAGGGTAAGGGTAAGGGTAATGGTAAGGGTAAGGGTAAGGGTAAGGGTAAGGGTAAGGGTAAGGGTAAGGGTAAGGGTAAGGGTAAAGGTAAGCTTAAGGGTAAAAGCAAGGGTAAGGGTAAGGGTAAGGGTAAGGGTAAGGGTAAGGGTAAGGGTAAGGGTAAGCTTAAGGGTAAAAGCAAGGGTAAGGGTAAGGGTAAGGGTAAGGGTAAGGGTAAGGGTAAGGGTAAGGGTAAAGGTAAGGGTAAGCCTAAGGGTAAAAGCAAGGGTAAGGGTAAGGGTAAGGGTAAGGGTAAGGGTAAGGGTAAGGGTAAGGGTAAGCTTAAGGGTAAAAGCAAGGGTAAGGGTAAGGGTAAGGGTAAGGGTGAGGGTAAGGGTAAGGGTAAGGGTAAGGGTAAGGGTAAGCTTAAGGGTAAGGGTAAGGGTAAGCTTAAGGGTAAGGGTAAGGGTAAGGGTAAGGGTAAGCTTAAGGGTAAAAGCAAGGGTAAGGGTAAGGGTAAGGGTAAGCTTAAGGGTAAAAGCAAGGGTAAGGGTAAGGGTAAGGGTAAGGGTAAGGGTAAGGGTAAGGGTAAGCTTAAGGGTAAGGGTAAGGGTAAGGGTAAGGGTAAGCTTAAGGGTAAAAGCAAGGGTAAGGGTAAGGGTAAGGGTAAGGGTAAGGGTAAGGGTAAGCTTAAGGGTAAGGGTAAGGGTAAGGGTAAGGGTAAGCTTAAGGGTAAAAGCAAGGGTAAGGTTAAGGGTAAGGGTGAGGGTAAGGGTAAGGGTAAGGGTAAGCTTAAGGGTAAGGGTAAGGGTAAGGGTAAGGGTAAGCTTAAGGGTAAAAGCAAGGGTAAGGGTAAGGGTAAGGGTAAGGGTAAGGGTTAGGGTAAGGGTAAGGGTAAGGGTAAGGGTAAGGGTAAGCTTAAGGGTAAGGGTAAGGGTAAGGGTAAGCTTAAGGGTAAAAGCAAGGGTAAGGGTAAGGGTAAGGGTAAGGGTAAGGGTAAGCTTAAGGGTAAAAGCAAGGGTAAGGGTAAGGGTAAGGGTAAGGGTAAGGGTAAGGGTAAGGGTAAGGGTAAGGGTAAGGGTAAGGGTAAGGGTAAGGGTAAGCTAAAGGGTAAGGGTAAGGGTAAGGGTAAGCTTAAGGGTAAAAGCAAGGGTAAGGGTAAGGGTAAGGGTAAGGGTCAGGGTAAAGGTAAGGGTAAGCCTAAGGGTAAAAGCAAGGGTAAGGGTAAGGGTAAGGGTAAGGGTAAGGGTAAGGGTAAGGGTAAGCTTAAGGGTAAAAGCAAGGGTAAGGGTAAGGGTAAGGGTAAGGGTAAGGGTAAGGGTAAGGGTAAGGGTAAGCTTAAGGGTAAAAGCAAGGGTAAGGGTAAGGTTAAGGGTAAGGGTAAGGGTAAGGGTAAGGGTAAGGGTAAGGGTAAGGGTAAGGGTAAGCTTAAGGGTAAAAGCAAGGGTAAGGGTAAGGGTAAGGGTAAGGGTAAGGGTTAGGGTAAGGGTAAAGGTAAGGGTAAGCCTAAGGGTAAAAGCAAGGGTAAGGGTAAGGGTAAGGGTAAGGGTAAGGGTAAGGGTAAGGGTAAGGGTAAGGGTAAGGGTAAGGGTAAGGGTAAGGGTAAGAGTAAGGGTAAGGGTAAGGGAAAGCTTAAGGGTAAAAGCAAGGGTAAGCGTAAGGGTAAGGGTAAGGGTAAGCCTAAGGGTAAAAGCAAGGGTAAGGGTAAGGTTAAGGGTAAGGGTAAGGGTAAGCTTAAGGGTAAAAGAAAGGGTAAGGGTAAGGGTAAGGGTAAGGGTAAGGGTAAGCTTAAGGGTAAAAGCAAGGGTAAGGGTAAGGGTGAGGGTAAGGGTAAGGGTAAGGGTAAGGGTAAAGGTAAGGGTAAGCCTAAGAGTAAAAGCAAGGGTAAGGGTAAGGGTAAGGGTAAGGGTAAGGGTAAGGGTAAGGGTAAGGGTAAGGGTAAGGGTAAGGGTAAGCTTAAGGGTAAAAGCAAGGGTAAGGATAAGGGTAAGGGTAAGGGTAAGGGTAAGGGTAAGGGTAAGGGTAAGGGTAAGGGTAAGGGTAAGGGTAAGGGTAAGGGTAAGGGTAAGGGTAAGGGTAAGGGTAAGCTTAAGGGTAAAAGCAAGGGTAAGGGTTAGGGTAAGGGTAAGGGTAAGGGTAAGGGTAAGGGTAAGCTTAAGGGTAAAAGCAAGGGTAAGGGTAAGGGTAAGGGTAAGGGTAAGGGTAAGAGTAAGGGTAAGGGTAAAGGTAAGGGTAAGCCTAAGGGTAAAAGCAAGGGTAAGGGTAAGGGTAAGGGTAAGGGTAAGGGTAAGGGTAAGGTTAAGGGTAAGGGTGAGGGTAAGGGTAAAGGTAAGCTTAAGGGTATAAGCAAGGGTAAGGGTAAGGGTAAGGGTGAGGGTAAGGGTAAGGGTAAGGGTAAGGGTAAGCTTAAGGGTAAAAGCAAGGGTAAGGGTAAGGGTAAGGGTAAGGGTAAGCTTAAGGGTAAAAGCAAGGGTAAGGGTAAGGGTAAGGGTAAGGGTAAGGGTAAGGGTAAGGGTAAGGGTAAGGGTAAGGGTAAGGGTAAAGGTAAGGTTAAGCCTAAGGGTAAAAGCAAGGGTAAGGGTAAGGGTAAGGGTAAGGGTAAGGGTAAGGGTAAGGGTAAGGGTAAGGGTAAGGGTAAGGGTAAGGGTAAGGGTAAGGGTAAGGGTAAGGGTAAGGGTAAGGGTAAGGGTAAGGGTAAGGGTAAGGGTAAGCTTAAGGGTAAAAGCAAGGGTAAGGGTAAGGGTAAGGGTAAGGGTAAGCCTAAGGGTAAAAGCAAGGGTAAGGGTAAGGGTAAGGGTAAGGGTAAGGGTAAGCTTAAGGGTAAAAGCAAGGGTAAGGGTGAGGGTAAGGGTAAGGGTAAGGGTAAGGGTAAGGGTAAGCTTAAGGGTAAAAGCAAGGGTAAGGGTAAGGGTAAGGGTAAGGGTAAGGGTAAGGGTAAGGGTAAGGGTAAGGGTAAGGGTAAAGGTAAGGGTAAGCCTAAGGGTCAAAGCAAGGGTAAGGGTAAGGGTAAGGGTAAGGGTAAGGGTAAGGGTAAGGGTAAGGGTAAGGGTAAGCTTAAGGGTAAAAGCAAGGGTAAGGGTAAGGGTAAGGGTAAGGGTAAGGGTAAGGGTAAGGGTAAGGGTAAGGGTAAGGGTAAGCTTAAGGGTAAGGGTAAGGGTAAGGGTAAGGGTAAGCCTAAGGGTAAAAGCAAGGGTAAGTGTAAGGGTAAGGGTAAGGGTAAGGGTAAGCTTAAGGGTTAAAGCAAGGGTAAGGGTAAGGGTAAGGGTAAGGGTAAGGGTAAGGGTAAGCTTAAGGGTAAAAGCAAGGGTAAGGGTAAGGGTAAGGGTAAGGGTAAGGGTAAGGGTAAGGCTAAAGGTAAGGGTAAGCCTAAGGGTAAAAGCAAGGGTAAGGGTAAGGGTAAGGGTAAGGGTAAGGGTAAGGGTAAGGGTAAGGGTAAGGGTAAGGGTAAGGGTAAAGGTAAGGGTAAGGGTAAGCTTAAGGGCAAAAGCAAGGGTAAGGGTAAGGGTAAGGGTAAGGGTAAGAGTAAGGGTAAGGGTAAGGGTAAGCTTAAGGGTAAAAGCAAGGGTAAGGGTAAGAGTAAGGGTAAGGGTAAGGGTAAGGGTAAGGGTAAGGGTAAGGGTAAGGGTAAGGGTAAGGGTAAGGGTAAGGGTAAGCTTAAGGGTAAAAGCAAGGGTAAGGGTAAGGGTAAGGGTAAGGGTAAGGGTAAGGGTAAGGGTAAGGGTAAGGGTAAGGGTAAGGGTAAGGGTAAGGGTAAGCTTAAGGGTAAAAGCAAGGGTAAGGGTAAGGGTAAGGGTAAGGGTAAGGGTAAGGGTAAGGGTTAGGGTAATGGTAAGGGTAAAGGTAAGAGTAAGCCTAAGGGTAAAAGCAAGGGTAAGGGTAAGGGTAAAGGTAAGGGTAAGGGTAAGGGTAAGGTTAAGGGTAAGGGTAAGGGTAAGGGTAAGGGTAAGGGTAAGGGTAAGCTTAAGGGTAAAAGCAAGGGTAAGGGTAAGGGTAAGGGTAAGGGTAAGTGTAAGGGTAAGGGTAAGCTTAAGGGTAAGGGTAAGGGTAAGGGTAAGCTTAAGGGTAAAAGCAAGGGTAAGGGTAAGGGTAAGGGTAAGGGTAAGGGTAAGCTTAAGGGTAAAAGCAAGGGTATGGGTAAGGGTAAGGGTAAGGGTAAGGGTAAGGGTAAGGGTAAGCTTAAGGGTAAGGGTAAGGGTAAGGGTAAGGGTAAGCTTAAGGGTAAAAGCAAGGGTGAGGGTCAGGGTAAGGGTAAGTGTAAGGGTAAGGGTAAGGGTAAGGGTAAGGGTGAGCTGAAGGGTAAAAGCAAGGGTAAGGGTAAGGTTAAGGTTAAGGGTAAGGGTAAGGGTAAGGGTTAGCTTAAGGGTAAAAGCAAGGGTAAGGGTAAGGGTAAGGGTAAGGGTAAGGGTAAGGGTAAGGGTAAGGGTAAGGGTAAAGGTAAGGGTAAGCCTAAGGGTAAAAGCAAGGGTAAGGGTAAGGGTAAGGGTAAGGGTAAGAGTAAGGGTAAGAGTAAGGGTAAGGGTAAGCTTAAGGGTAAAAGCAAGGGTAAGGGTAAGGGTAAGGGTAAGGGTAAGCCTAAATGTAAAAGCAAGGGTAAGGGTAAGGGTAAGGGTAAGGGTAAGGGTAAGCTTAAGGGTAAAAGCAAGGGTAAGGGTAAGGGTAAGGGTAAGGGTAAGGGTAAGGGTAAGCTTAAGGGTAAAAGCAAGGGTGAGGGTAAGGGTAAGGGTAAGGGTAAGGGTAAGGGTAAGGGTAAGGATAAGGGTAAGCTTAAGGGTAAAAGCAAGGGTAAGGGTAAGGGTAAGGGTAAGGGTAAGGGTAAGGGTAAGGGTAAGGGTAAGCTTAAGGGTAAAAGCAAGGGTAAGGGTAAGGGTAAGGGTAAGGGTAAGGGTAAAGGTAAGGGTAAGCCTAAGGGTAAAAGCAAGTGTAAGGGTAAGGGTAAGGGTATGTGTAAGGGTTAGGGTAAGGGTAAGGGTAAGGGTAAGGGTAAGGGTAAGGGTAAGGGTAAGGGTAAGGGTAAGGGTAAGGGTAAGGGTAAGCTTAAGGGTAAAAGCAAGGGTAAGGGTAAGGGAAAGGGTAAGGGTAAGCCTAAGGGTTAAAGCAAGGGTAAGGGTAAGGGTAAGGGTAAGGGTAAGGGTAAGCTTAAGGGTAAAAGCAAGAGTAAGGGTAAGGGTAAGGGTAAGGGTAAGGGTAAGGGTAAGCTTGAGGGTAAAAGCAAGGGTAAGGGTAAAGGTAAGGGTAAGGGTAAGGGTAAGGGTAAGGGTAAGGGTAAGGGTAAGGGTAAGGGTAAGGGTAAGGGTAAGGGTAAAGGTAAGGGTAAGCCTAAGGGTAAAAGCAAGGGTAAGGGTAAGGGTAAGGGTAAGGGTAAGGGTAAGGTTAAGGGTAAGGGTAAGGGTAAGCTTAAGGGTAAAAGCAAGGGTAAGGGTAAGGGTAAGGGTAAGGGTAAGGGTAAGGGTAAGGGTAAGGGTAAGGGTAAGGGTAAGGGTAAGGGTAAGGGTAAGCTTAAGGGTAAGGGTAAGGGTAAGGGTAAGCTTAAGGGTAAAAGCAAGGGTAAGGGTAAGGGTAAGGGTAAGGGTAAGCTTAAGGGTAAAAGCAAGGGTAAGGGTAAGGGTAAGGGTAAGGGTAAGGGTAAGGGTAAGGGTAAGGGTAAGGGAAAGGGTAAGGGTAAGGGTAAGGGTAAGCTTAAGGGTAAGGGTAAGGGTAAGGGTAAGGGTAAGCTTAAGGGTAAAAGCAAGGGTAAGGGTAAGGGTAAGGGTAAGGGTAAGGGTAAGGGTAAGCTTAAGGGTAAGGGTAAGGGTAAGGGTAAGGGTAAGCTTAAGGGTAAAAGCAAGGGTAAGAGTAAGGGTGAGGGTAAGGGTAAGGGTAGGGGTAAGGGTAAGCTTAAGGGTAAGGGTAAGGGTAAGGGTAAGAGTAAGCTTAAGGGTAAAAGCAAGGGTAAGGGTAAGGGTAAGGGTAAGGGTTAGGGTAAGGGTAAGGGTAAGGGTAAGGGTAAGGGTAAGGGTAAGGGTAAGGGTAAGGGTAAGGGTAAGGGTAAGGGTAAGGGTAAGGGTAAGGGAAAGCTTAAGGGTAAGGGTAAGGGTAAGGGTAAGGGTAAGCTTAAGGGTAAAAGCAAGGGTAAGGGTAAGTGTAAGGGTAAGGGTAAGGGTATGCTTAAGGGTAAAAGCAAGGGTAAGGGTAAGGGTAAGGGTAAGGGTAAGGGTAAGGGTAAGGGTAAGGGTAAGGGTAAGGGTAAGGGTAAGGGTAAGGGTAAGCTTAAGGGTAAGGGTAAGGGTAAGGGTAAGGGTAAGCTTAAGGGTAAAAGCAAGGGTAAGGGTAAGGGTAAGGGTAAGGGTGAGGGTAAGGGTAAAGGTAAGGGTAAGCCTAAGGGTTAAAGCAAGGATAAGGGTAAGGGTAAGTGTAAGGGTAAGGGGAAGGGTAAGGGTAAGGGTAAGGGTAAGGGTAAGCTTAAGGGTAAAAGCAAGGGTAAGGGTAAGGGTAAGGGTAAGGGTTGCTTTTACCCTTAAGCTTACCCTTACCCTTACCCTTACCCTTACCCTTACCCTTGCTTTTACCCTTAAGCTTACCCTTACCCTTACCCTTACCCTTACCCTTACCCTTGCTTTTACCCTCAGGCTTACCCTTACCCTTACCCTTACCCTTACCCTTGCTTTTACACTTAAGCTTACCCTTACCCTTACCCTTACCCTTACCCTTGCTTTTACCCTTAGGCTTACCCTTACCTTTACCATTACCCTTACCCTTACCCTTACCCTTACCCTTACCCTTACCCTTACCCTTACCCTTACCCTTACCCTTACCCTTACCCTTACCCTTACCCTTACCCTTACCCTTGCTTTAACCCTTAAGCTTACCCTTACCCTTACCCTTACCCTTACCCTTACTCTTACCCTTACCCTTACCCTTACCCTTACCCTTACACTTGCATTTACCCTTAAGCTTACCCTTACCCTTACCCTTACCCTTACCCTTACCCTTTCCCTTACCCTTGCTTTTACCCTTAAGCTTACCCTTACCCTTACCCTTAGCCTTACCCTTAAGCTTACCCTTACCCTTACCCTTACCCTTACCCTTACCCTTACCCTTACCCTTACCCTTACCCTTACCCTTACCCTTACCCTTGCTTTTACCCTTAAGCTTACCCTTACCCTTACCCTTACCCTTACCCTTACCCTTACCCTTACCCTTACCCTTACCCTTACCCTTACCCTTACCCTTACCCTTACCCTTACCCTTACCCTTACCCTTGCTTTTACCCTTAGGCTTACCCTTACCTTTTACCTTTACCCTTACCCTTACCCTTACCCTTACCCTTACCCTTACCCTTACCCTTACCCTTACCCTTACCCTTACCCTTGCTTTTACCCTTAAGCTTACCCTTACCCTTACCCTTACCCTTACCCTTACCCTTACCCTTACCCTTACCCTTGCTTTTACCCTTAAGCTTACCCTTACCCTTACCCTTATCCTTACCCTTACCCTTACCCTTACCCTTACCCTTACCCTTACCCTTACCCTTACCCTTACCCTTACCCTTACCCTTACCCTTGCTTTTACCCTTAAGCTTACCCTTACCCTTACCCTTACCCTTAAGCTTACCCTTACCCTTACCCTTACCCTTACCCTTACCCTTACCCTTACCCTTACCCTTACCCTTACCCTTACCCTTACCCTTACCCTTACCCTTACCCTTGCTTTTACCCTTAAGCTTACCCTTACCCTTACCCTTACCCTTAAGCTTACCCTTACCCTTACCCTTACCCTTACCCTTACCCTTACCCTTACCCTTACCCTTACCCTTACCCTTACCCTTACCCTTACCCTTGCTTTTACCCTTAAGCTTACCCTTACCCTTACCCTTACCCTTACCCTTACCCTTACCCTTGCTTTTACCCTTAAGCTTAACCTTACCCTTACCCTTACCCTTAACCTTAAGCTTACCCTTACCCTTACCCTTACCCTTACCCTTACCCTTACCCTTACCCTTACCCTTACCCTTACCCTTGCTTTTACCCTTAAGCTTACCCTTACCCTTACCCTTACCCTTACCCTTACCCTTACCCTTACCCTTACCCTTACCCTTACCCTTACCCTTACCCTTGCTTTTACCCTTAGGCTTACCCTTACCTTTACCCTTACCCTTACCCTTACCCTTACCCTTACCCTTACCCTTACCCTTGCTTTTACCCTTAAGCTTACCCTTACCCTTACCCTTACCCTTACCCTCACCCTTACCCTTACCCTTACCCTTACCCTTACTTTTACCCTTAAGCTTACCCTTACCCTTACCCTTACCCTTACCTTTACCCTTACCCTTACCCTTGCTTTTACCCTTAAGCTTACCCTTACCCTTACCCTTACCCTTACCCTTACCCTTACCCTTACCCTTATCCTTACCCTTACCCTTACCCTTACCCTTGCTTTTACCCTTCAGCTTACCCTTACCCTTACCCTTACCCTTACCCTTACCCTTACCCTTACCCTTACCCTTACCCTTACCCTTACCCTTACCCTTACCCTTACCCTTACCCTTACCCTTGCTTTTACCCTTAAGCTTACCCTTACCCTTACCCTTACCCTTACCCTTACCCTTGCTTTTACCCTTAGGCTTACCCTTACCCTTACCCTTACCCTTACCCTTACCCTTGCTTTTACCCTTAAGCTTACCCTTACCCTTACCCTTACCCTTACCCTTACCCTTACCCTTACCCTTACCCTTACCCTTACCCTTACCCTTACCCTTTCCCTTACCCTTACCCTTACCCTTACCCTTACCCTTGCTTTTACCCTTAGGCTTACCCTTACCTTTACCCTTACCCTTACCCTTACCCTTACCCTTACCCTTACCCTTACCCTTACCCTTACCCTTACCCTTACCCTTACCCTTGCTTTTACCCTTAAGCTTACCCTTACTCTTACCCTTACCCTTACCCTTACCCTTACCCTTTCCCTTGCTTTTACCCTTAAGCTTACCCTTACCCTTTCCCTTACCCTTACCCTTACCCTTACCCTTACCCTTACCCTTACCCTTACCCTTACCCTTACCCTTACCCTTCCCTTGCTTTTACCCTTAAGCTTACCCTCACCCTTACCCTTACCCTTACCCTTGCTTTTACCCTTAAGCTTACCCTTACCCTTACCCTTACCCTTACCCTTACCCTTACCCTTACCCTTACCCTTACCCTTACCCTTACCCTTGCTTTTACCCTTAAGCTTACCCTTACCCTTACCCTTACCCTTACCCTTGCTTTTACCCTTAAGCTTACCCTAACCCTTACCCTTACCCTTACCCTTAAGCTTACCCTTACCCTTACCCTTACCCTTACCCTTACCCTTACCCTTACCCTTACCCTTGCTTTTACCCTTAAGCTTACCCTTACCCTTACCCTTACCCTTACCCTTACCCTTACCCTTACCCTTACCCTTACCCTTACCCTTGCTTTTACCCTTAGGCTTACCCTTACCTTTACCCTTACCCTTACCCTTACCCTTACCCTTACCCTTACCCTTGCTTTTACCCTTAAGCTTACCCTTACCCTTACCCTTACCCTTACCCTTACCCTTACCCTCACCCTTACTTTTACCCTTAAGCTTACCCTTACCCTAACCCTTACCCTTACCTTTACCCTTACCCTTACCCTTGCTTTTACCCTTAAGCTTACCCTTACCCTTACCCTTACCCTTACCCTTACCCTTACCCTTACCCTTACCCTTACCCTTACCCTTACCCTTACCCTTACCCTTACCCTTGCTTTTACCCTTCAGCTTACCCTTACCCTTACCCTTACCCTTACCCTTACCCTTACCCTTACCCTTACCCTTACCCTTACCCTTACCCTTACCCTTACCCTTACCCTTACCCTTACCCTTGCTTTTACCCTTAGGCTCACCCTTACCTTTACCCTTACCCTTACCCTTACCCTTACCCTTACCCTTACCCTTACCCTTACCCTTGCTTTTACTCTTAAGCTTACCCTTACCCTTACCCTTACCCTTACCCTTACCCTTACCCTTGCTTTTACCCTTAAGCTTACCCTTACCCTTACCCTTACCCTTACCCTTACCCTTGCTTTTACCCTTAGGCTTACCCTTACCCTTACCCTTACCCTTACCCTTGCTTTTACCCTTAAGCTTACCCTTACCCTTACCCTTACCCTTACCCTTACCCTTACCCTTACCCTTACCCTTACCCTTACCCTTACCCTTACCCTTACCCTTACCCTTACCCTCACCCTTACCCTTACCCTTACCCTTACCCTTGCTTTTACCCTTATTCTTACCCTTACCTTTACCCTTGCCCTTACCCTTACCCTTACCCTTACCCTTACCCTTACCCTTACCCTTACCCTTACCCTTACCCTTACCCTTGCTTTTACCCTTAAGCTTACCCTTACTCTTACCCTTACCCTTACCCTTACCCTTACCCTTTCCCTTGCTTTTACCCTTAAGCTTACCCTTACCCTTTCCCTTACCCTTACCCTTACCCTTACCCTTACCCTTACCCTTACCCTTACCCTTCCCTTGCTTTTACCCTTAAGCTCACCCTCACCCTTACCCTTACCCTTACCCTTGCTTTTACCCTTAAGCTTACCCTTACCCTTACCCTTACCCTTACCCTTACCCTTACCCTTACCCTTACCCTTACCCTTACCCTTACCCTTACCCTTACCATTGCTTTTACCCTTAAGCTTACCCTTACCCTTACCCTTACCCTTACCCTTACCCTTACCCTTACCCTTGCTTTTACCCTTAAGCTTACCCTTACCCTTACCCATACCCTTACCCTTAAGCTTACCCTTACCCTTACCCTTAAGCTTACCCTTACCCTTACCCTTACCCTTACCCTCACCCTTACCCTTACCCTTGCTTTTACCCTTAAGCTTACCCTTACCCTTACCCTTACCCTTACCCTTACCCTTACCCTCACCCTTACCCTTGCTTTTACCCTTAGGCTTACCCTTACCTTTACCCTTACCCTTACCCTTACCCTTACCCTTACCCTTATCCTTACCCTTACCCTTACCCTTACCCTTACCCTTGCTTTTACCCTTAAGCTTACCCTTACCCTTACCCTTACCTTTACCCTTACCCTTACCCTTACCCTTACCCTTGCTTTTACCCTTAAGCTTACCCTTACCCCTACCCTTACCCTTACCCTTACCCTTACCCTTACCCTTACCCTTACCCTTACCCTTACCCTTACCCTTGCTTTTACCCTTAAGCTTACCCTTACCCTTACCCTTACCCTTACCCTTACCCTTACCCTTACCCTTGCTTTTACCCTTAAGCTTACCCTTACCCTTACCCTTACCCTTACCCTTACCCTTACCCTTACCCTTGCTTTTACCCTTAGGCTTACCCTTACCTTTACCCTTACCCTTACCCTTACCCTTACCCTTACCCTTACCCTTGCTTTTACCCTTAAGCTTACCCTTACCCTTACCCTTACCCTTACCCTTACCCTTACCCTTACCCTTACCCATACCCTTGCTTTTACCCTTAAGCTTACCCTTACCCTTACACTTACTCTTACCCTTACCCTTGCTTTTACCCTTAGGCTTACCCTTACCCTCACCCTTACCCTTACCCTTGCTTTTACCCTTAAGCTTACCCTTACCCTTACCCTTACCCTTACCCTTACCCTTACCCTTACCCTTACCCTTACCCTTACCCTTACCCTTACCCTTACCCTTACCCTTACCCTTACCCTTACCCTTGCTTTTACCCTTAGGCTTACCCTTACCCTTACCCTTACCCTTACCCTTGCTTTTACCCTTAAGCTTACCCTTACCCTTACCCTTACCCTTACCCTTACCCTTACCCTTACCCTTACCCTTACCCTTACCCTTACCCTTACCCTTACCCTTACCCTTACCCTTACCCTTACCCTTACCCTTACCCTTACCCTTACCCTTGCTTTTACCCTTAGGCTTACCCTTACCTTTACCCTTGCCCTTACCCTTACCCTTACCCTTACCCTTACCCTTACCCTTACCCTTACCCTTACCCTTACCCTTACCCTTACCCTTACCCTTACCCTTGCTTTTACCCTTAAGCTTACCCTTACTCTTACCCTTATCCTTACCCTTACCCTTACCCTTTCCCTTGCTTTTACCCTTAAGCTTACCCTTACCCTTTCCCTTACCCTTACCCTTACCTTACCCTTACCCTTACCCTTACCCTTACCCTTCCCTTGCTTTTACCCTTAAGCTTACCCTCACCCTTACCCTTACCCTTACCCTTGCTTTTACCCTTAAGCTTACCCTTACCCTTACCCTTACCCTTACCCTTACCCTTACCCTTACCCTTACCCTTACCCTTACCCTTACCCTTACCCTTGCTTTTACCCTTAAGCTTACCCTTACCCTTACCCTTACCCTTACCCTTACCCTTACCCTTACCCTTGCTTTTACCCTTAAGCTTACCCTTACCCTTACCCATTACCCTTACCCTTAAGCTTACCCTTACCCTTACCCTTACCCTTACCCTTACCCTTACCCTTACCCTTGCTTTTACCCTTAAGCTTACCCTTACCCTTACCCTTACCCTTACCCTTACCCTTACCCTCACCCTTACCCTTGCTTTTACCCTTAGGCTTACCCTTACCTTTACCCTTACCCTTACCCTTACCCTTACCCTTACCCTTACCCTTACCCTTACCCTTACCCTTACCCTTACCCTTGCTTTTACCCTTAAGCTTACCCTTACCCTTACCCTTACCTTTACCCTTACCCTTACCCTTACCCTTACCCCTTGCTTTTACCCTTAAGCTTACCCTTACCCCTACCCTTACCCTTACCCTTACCCTTACCCTTACCCTTACCAATACCCTTACCCTTACCCTTGCTTTTACCCTTAAGCATACCCTTACCCTTACCCTTACCCTTACCCTTACCCTTACCCTTACCCTTACCCTTGCTTTTACCCTTAAGCTTACCCTTACCCTTACCCTTACCCTTACCCTTACCCTTACCCTTACCCTTGCTTTTACCCTTAGGCTTACCCTTACCTTTACCCTTACCCTTACCCTTACCCTTACCCTTACCCTTACCCTTGCTTTCACCCTTAAGCTTACCCTTACCCTTACCCTTACCCTTACCCTTACCCTTACCCTTACCCTTACCCATACCCTTGCTTTTACCCTTAAGCTTACCCTTACCCTTACCCTTACTCTTACCCTTACCCTTGCTTTTACCCTTAGGCTTACCCTTACCCTCACCCTTACCCTTACCCTTGCTTTTACCCTTAAGCTTACCCTTACCCTTACCCTTACCCTTACCCTTACCCTTACCCTTACCCTTACCCTTACCCTTACCCTTACCCTTACCCTTACCCTTACCCTTACCCTTACCCTTACCCTTACCCTTACCCTTACCCTTACCCTTACCCCTTACCCTTACCCTTACCCTTACCCTTACCCTTACCCTAACCCTTGCTTTTACCCTTAGGCTTACCCTTACCTTTACCCTTACCCTTACCCTTACCCTTACCCTTACCCTTACCCTTACCCTTACCCTTACCCTTACCCTTGCTTTTACCTTAAGCTTACCCTTACCCTTACCCTTACCCTTACCCTTACCCTTACCCTTACCCTTAGCCTTGCTTTTACCCTTAAGCTTACCCTTACCCTTACCCTTACCCTTACCCTTACCCTTACCCTTACCCTTACCCTTACCCTTACCCTTACCCTTACCCTTACCCTTACCCTTACCCTTACCCTTGCTTTTACCCTTAAGCTTACCCTTACCCTTACCCTTACCCTCACCCTTACCCTTGCTTTCACCCTTAGGCTTACCCTTACCCTTACCCTTACCCTTACCCTTGCTTTTACCCTTAAGCTTACCCTTACCCTTACCCTTACCCTTACCCTTACCCTTACCCTTACCCTTACCCTTACCCTTACCCTTACCCTTACCCCTACCCTTACCCTTACCCTTACCCTTACCCTTACCCTTACCCTTACCCTTACCCTTACCCTTACCCTTACCCTAACCCTTGCTTTTACCCTTAGGCTTACCCTTAACTTTACCCTTATCCTTGCCCTTACCCTTACCCTTACCCTTACCCTTACCCTCACCCTTGCTTTTACCCTTAAGCTTACCCTTACCCTTACCCTTACCCTTACCCTTACCCTTACCCTTACCCTTGCTTTTACCCTTAAGCTTACCCTTACCCTTACCCTTACCCTTACCCTTACCCTTACCCTTACCCTTACCGTTACCCTTACCCTTACCCTTGCTTTTACCCTTAAGCTTACCCTTACCCTTACCTTAACCCTTACCCTTACCCTTACCCTTGCTTTTACCCTTAAGCTTACCCTTACCCTTACCCTTACCCTTACCCTTACCCTTACCCTTACCCTTGCTTTTACCCTTAAGCTTACCCTTACCCTTACCCTTACCCTTACCCTTACCCTTACCCTTACCCTTACCCTTACCCTTACCCTTACCCTTACCCTTACCCTTACCCTTGCTTTTACCCTTAGGCTTACCCTTACCTTTACCCTTACCCTTACCCTTACCCTTACCCTTACCCTTACCCTTACCCTTACCCTTACCCTTACCCTTGCATTTACCCTTGAGCTTACCCTTACCCTTACCCTTACCCTTACCCTTACCCTTACCCTTACCCTTGCTTTTACCCTCAAGCTTACCCTTACCCTTACCCTTACCCTTACCCTTACCCTTACCCTTACCCTTACCCTTGCTTTTACCCTTAAGCTTACCCTTACCCTTACCCTTACCCTTACCCTTAAGCTTACCCTTACCCTTACCCTTACCCTTACCCTTACCCTTACCCTTACCCTTACCCTTACCCTTACCCTTACCCTTGCTTTTACCCTTAAGCTTACCCTTACCCTTACCCTTACCCTTACCTTTACCCTTGCTTTTACCCTTAAGCTTACCCTTACCCTTACCCTTACCCTTACCCTTACCCTTAAGTTTACCCTTACCCTTACCCTTACCCTTACCCTTACCCTTACCCTTACCCTTACCCTTACCCTTACCCTTACCCTTGCTTTTACCCTTAAGCTCACCCTTACCCTTACCCTTACCCTTACCCTTACCCTTACCCTTGCTTTTACCCTTAGGCTTACCCTTACCTTCACCCTTACCCTTACCCTTACCCTTACCCTTACCCTTGCTTTTACCCTTAAGCTTACCCTTACCCTTACCCTTACCCTTACCCTTACCCTTACCCTTACCCTTACCCTTACCCTTACCCTAACCCTTACCCTTACCCTTGCTTTTACCCTTACCCTTACCCTTACCCTTACCCTTACCCTTACCCTTACCCTTACCCTTACCCTTACCCTTACCCTTACCCTTGCTTTTACCCTTAAGCTTACCCTTACCCTTACCCTTACCCTTACCCTTACCCTTACCCTTACCCTTACCCCTACCCTTGCTTTTACCCTTCAGCTTAACCTTACCCCTACCCTTACCCTTACCCTTACCCTTACCCTTACCCTTACCCTTGCTTTTACCCTTAAGCTTACCCTTACCCTTACCCTTACCCTTACCCTTACCCTTACCCTTACCCTTACCCTTTCTTTTACCCTTAAGCTTACCCTTACCCTTACCCTTACCCTCACCCTTACCCTTGCTTTTACCCTTAGGCTTACCCTTACCCTTACCCTTACCCTTACCCTTACCCTTACCCTTACCCTTACCCTTACCTTTACCCTTACCCTTGCTTTTACCCTTAAGCTTACCCTTACCCTTACCCTTACCCTTACCCTCACCCTTACCTTTGCTTTTACCCTTAAGCTTACCCTTACCCTTACCCTTACCCTTACCCTTACCCTTACCCTTACCCTTACCCTAACCCTTGCTTTTACCCTTAAGCTTACCCTTACCCTTACCCTTACCCTTACCCTTAAGCTTACCCTTACCCTTACCCTTACCCTTACCCTTACCCTTACCCTTACCCTTACCCTTACCCTTACCCTTGCTTTTACCCTTAAGCTTACCCTTACCCTTACCCTTACCCTTACCCTTACCCTTACCCTTACCCTTACCCTTACCCTTACCCTTACCCCTACCCTTGCTTTTACCCTTAAGCTTACCCTTACCCTTACCCTTACCCTTACCCTTACCCTTACCCTTACCCTTACCCTTACCCTTGCTTTTACCCTTAGGCTTACCCTTACCTTTACCCTTGCCCTTACCCTTACCCTTACCCTTACCCTTACCCTTACCCTTACCCTTGCTTTTACCCTTAAGCTTACCCTTACTCTTACCCTTACCCTTACCCTTACCCTTACCCTTACCCTTTCCCTTGCTTTTACCCTTAAGCTTACCCTTACCCTTTCCCTTACCCTTACCCTTACCCTTACCCTTACCCTTACCCTTACCCTTACCCTTCCCTTGCTTTTACCCTTAAGCTTACCCTCACCCTTACCCTTACCCTTACCCTTGCTTTTACCCTTAAGCTTACCCTTACCCTTACCCTTACCCTTACCCTTACCCTTACCCTTACCCTTACCCCTACCCTTACCCTTACCCTTACCCTTGCTTTTACCCTTAAGCTTACCCTTACCCTTACCCTTACCCTTACCCTTACCCTTACCCTTACCCTTGCTTTTACCCTTAAGCTTACCCTTACCCTTACCCATACCCTTACCCTTAAGCTTACCCTTACCCTTACCCTTACCCTTACCCTTACCCTTACCATTACCCTTACCCTTGCTTTTACCCTTAAGCTTACCCTTACCCTTACCCTTACCCTTACCCTTACCCTTACCCTTACCCTTACCCTTGCTTTTACCCTTAGGCTTACCCTTACCTTTACCCTTACCCTTACCCTTACCCTTACCCTTACCCTTACCCTTACCCTTACCCTTACCCTTACCCTTACCCTTACCCTTACCCTTACCCTTACCCTTACCCTTGCTTTTACCCTTAAGCTTACCCTTACCCTTACCCTTACCCTTACCCTTACCCTTACCCTTACCCTTACCCTTGCTTTTACCCTTAAGCTTACCCTTACCCCTACCCTTACCCTTACCCTTACCCTTACCCTTACCCTTACCCTTACCCTTACCCTTACCCTTGCTTTTACCCTTAAGCTTACCCTTACCCCTACCCTTACCCTTACCCTTACCCTTACCCTTACCCTTACCCTTACCCTTACCCTTACCCTTACCCTTACCCTTACCCTTACCCTTACCCTTACCCTTACCCTTACCCTTACCCTTGCTTTTACCCTTAAGCTTACCCTTACCTTTACCCTTACCCTTACCCTTACCCTTACCCTTACCCTTACCCTTGCTTTTACCCTTAAGCTTACCCTTACCCTTACCCTTACCCTTACCCTTACCCATACCCTTGCTTTTACCCTTAAGCTTACCCTTACCCTTACCCTTACTCTTACCCTTACCCTTGCTTTTACCCTTAGGCTTACCCTTACCCTCACCCTTACCCTTACCCTTGCTTTTATCCTTAAGCTTACCCTTACCCTTACCCTTACCCTTACCCTTACCCTTACCCTTACCCTTACCCTTACCCTTACCCTTACCCTTACCCTTACCCTTACCCTTACCCTTACCCTTACCCTTACCCTTACCCTTACCCTTACCCTTACCCTTACCCTTACCCTTACCCTAACCCTTGCTTTTACCCTTAGGCTTACCCTTACCTTTACCCTTACCCTTACCCTTTCCCTTACCCTTACCCTTACCCTTACCCTTACCCTTACCCTTACCCTTGCTTTTACCCTTAAGCTTACCCTTACCCTTACCCTTACCCTTACCCTTACCCTTACCCTTAGCCTTGCTTTTACCCTTAAGCTTACCCTTACCCTTACCCTTACCCTTACCCTTACCCTCACCCTTACCCTTGCTTTTACCCTTAAGCTTACCCTTACCCTTACCCTTACCCTTACCCTTGCTTTCACCCTTAGGCTTACCCTTACCCTTACCCTTACCCTTACCCTTGCTTTTACCCTTAAGCTTACCCTTACCCTTACCCTTACCCTTACCCTTACCCTTACCCTTACCCTTACCCTTACCCTTACCCTTACCCTTACCCTTACCCTTACCCTTACTCTTACCCTTACCCTTACCCTTACCCTTACCCTTACCCTTACCCTTACCCTTACCCTTACCCTTACCCTTACCCTTACCCTTACCCTAACCCTTGCTTTTACCCTTAGGCTTACCCTTAACTTTACCCTTACCCTTACCCTTACCCTTACCCTTACCCTTACCCTTACCCTCACCCTTGCTTTTACCCTTAAGCTTACCCTTACCCTTACCCTTACCCTTACCCTTACCCTTACCCTTACCCTTACCCATGCTTTCACCCTTAAGCTTACCCTTACCCTTACCCTTACCCTTACCCTTACCCTTACCCTTACCCTTACCCTTACCCTTACCCTTACCCTTACCCTTACCCTTGCTTTTACCCTTAAGCTTACCCTTACCCTTACTCTAACCCTTACCCTTACCCTTACCCTTGCTTTTACCCTTAAGCTTACCCTTACCCTTACCCTTACCCTTACCCTTACCCTTACCCTTACCCTTACCCTTACCCTTACCCTTACCCTTACCCTTACCCTTGCTTTTACCCTTAAGCTTACCCTAACCCTTACCCTTACCCTTACCCTTACCCTTACCCTTACCCTTACCCTTACCCTTACCCTTACCCTTACCCTTACCCTTACCCTTACCCTTACCCTTACCCTTGCTTTTACCCTTAGGCTTACCCTTACCTTTACCCTTACCCTTACCCTTACCCTTACCCTTACCCTTACCCTTACCCTTACCCTTGCATTTACCCTTGAGCTTACCCTTACCCTTACCCTTACCCTTACCCTTACCCTTACCCTTGCTTTTACCCTCAAGCTTACCCTTACCCTTACCCTTACCCTTACCCTTACCCTTACCCTTACCCTTACCCTTACCCTTGCTTTTACCCTTAAGCTTACCCTTACCCTTACCCTTACCCTTACCCTTAAGCTTACCCTTACCCTTACCCTTACCCTTACCCTTACCCTTACCCTTACCCTTACCTTTACCCTTACCCTTACCCTTGCTTTTACCCTTAAGCTTACCCTTACCCTTACCCTTACCCTTACCTTTACCCTTGCTTTTACCCTTAAGCTTACCCTTACCCTTACCCTTACCCTTACCCTTACCCTTAAGTTTACCCTTACCCTTACCCTTACCCTTACCCTTACCCTTACCCTTACCCTTACCCTTACCCTTACCCTTACCCTTACCCTTACCCTTGCTTTTACCCTTAAGCTCACCCTTACCCTTACCCTTACCCTTACCCTTACCCTTACCCTTACCCTTACCCTTGCTTTTACCCTTAGGCTTACCCTTACCTTCACCCTTACCCTTACCCTTACCCTTACCCTTACCCTTGCTTTTACCCTTAAGCTTACCCTTACCCTTACCCTTACCCTTACCCTTACCCTTACCCTTACCCTTACCCTAACCCTTACCCTTACCCTTGCTTTTACCCTTACCCTTACCCTTACCCTTACCCTTACCCTTACCCTTACCCTTACCCTTACCCTAACCCTTACCCTTACCCTTGCTTTTACCCTTAAGCTTACCCTTACCCTTACCCTTACCCTTACCCTTACCCCTACCCTTGCTTTTACCCTTAAGCTTAACCTTACCCTTACCCTTACCCTTACCCTTACCCTTACCCTTACCCTTGCTTTTACCCTTAAGCTTACCCTTACCCTTACCCTTACCCTTACCCTTACCCTTACCCTTGCTTTTACCCTTAAGCTTACCCTTACCCTTACCCTTAACCTCACCCTTACCCTTGCTTTTACCCTTAGGCTTACCCTTACCCTTACCCTTACCCTTACCCTTACCCTTACCCTTACCTTTACCCTTACCCTTGCTTTTACCCTTAAGCTTACCCTTACCCTTACCCTTACCCTTACCCTTACCCTTACCCTTGCTTTTACCCTTAAGCTTACCCTTACCCTTACCCTTACCCTTACCCTTACCCTTACCCTTACCCTTACCCTAACCCTTGCTTTTACCCTTAAGCTTACCCTTACCCTTACCCTTACCCTTACCCTTAAGCTTACCCTTACCCTTACCCTTACCCTTACCCTTACCCTTACCCTTACCCTTACCCTTACCCTTACCCTTGCTTTTACCCTTAAGCTTACCCTTACCCTTACCCTTACCCTTACCCTTACCCCTACCCTTGCTTTTACCCTTAAGCTTACCCTTACCCTTACCCTTACCCTTACCCTTACCCTTACCCTTGCTTTTACCCTTAAGCTTACCCTTACCCTTACCCTTACCCTAACCCTTACCCTTGCTTTTACCCTTAGGCTTACCCTTACCCTTACCCTTACCCTTACCCTTGCTTTTACCCTTAAGCTTACCCTTACCCTTACCCTTACCCTTACCCTTACCCTTACCCTTACTCTATTCCTTACCCTTACCCTTACCCTTACCCATACCCTTACCCTTACCCTTACCCTTACCCTTACCCTTGCTTTTACCCTTAGGCTTACCCTTACCTTTACCCTTACCCTTACCCTTACCCTTACCCTTACCCTTACCCTTACCCTTACCCTTACCCTTACCCTTACCCTTGCTTTTACCCTTAAGCTTACCCTTACTCTTACCCTTACCCTTACCCTTACCCTTTTCCTTTCCCTTGCTTTTACCCTTAAGCTTACCCTTACCCTTTCCCTTACCCTTACCCTTACCCTTACCCTTACCCTTACCCTTACCCTTACCCTTCCCTTGCTTTTACCCTTAAGCTTACCCTCACCCTTACCCTTACCCTTACCCTTGCTTTTACCCTTAAGCTTACCCTTACCCTTACCCTTACCCTTACCCTTACCCTTACCCTTACCCTTACCCTTACCCTTACCCTTACCCTTACCCTTACCCTTACCCTTGCTTTTACCCTTAAGCTTACCCTTACCCTTACCCTTACCCTTACCCTTACCCTTACCCTTACCCTTGCTTTTACCCTTAAGCTTACCCTTACCCTTACCCTTACCCTTACCCTTAAGCTTACCCTTACCCTTACCCTTACCCTTACCCTTACCCTTACCCTTACCCTTACCCTTACCCTTGCTTTTACCCTTAAGCTTACCCTTACCCTTACCCTTACCCTTACCCTTACCCTTACCCTTACCCTTACCCTTACCCTTACCCTTACCCTTACCCTTGCTTTTACCCTTAGGCTTACCCTTACCTTTACCCTTACCCTTACCCTTACCCTTACCCTTACCCTTACCCTTGCTTTTACCCTTAAGCTTACCCTTACCCTTACCCTTACCCTTACCCTTACCCTTACCCTTACCCTTACCCTTACTTTTACCCTTAAGCTTACCCTTACCCTTACCCTTACCCTTACCTTTACCCTTACCCTTACCCTTGCTTTTACCCTTAAGCTTACCCTTACCCTTACCCTTACCCTTACCCTTACCCTTACCCTTACCCTTACCCTTACCCTTACCCTTACCCTTGCTTTTACCCTTCAGCTTACCCTTAACCTTACTCTTACCCTTACCCTTACCCTCACCCTTACCCTTACCCTTACCCTTACCCTTACCCTTACCCTTACCCTTACCCTTACCCTTACCCTTACCCTTACCCTTACCCTTACCCTTACCCTTACCCTTACCCTTGCTTTTACCCTTAGGCTCACCCTTACATTTACCCTTACCCTTACCCTTACCCTTACCCTTACCCTTACCCTTACCCTTACCCTTACCCTTGCTTTTACTCTTAAGCTTACCCTTACCCTTACCCTTACCCTTACCCTTACCCTTACCCTTGCTTTTACCCTTAAGCTTACCCTTACCCTTACCCTTACCCTTACCCTTACCCTTGCTTTTACCCTTAGGCTTACCCTTACCCTTACCCTTACCCTTACCCTTGCTTTTACCCTTAAGCTTACCCTTACCCTTACCCTTACCCTTACCCTTACCCTTACCCTTACCCTTACCCTTACCCTTACCCTTACCCTTACCCTTACCCTTACCCTTACCCTTACCCTTACCCTTACCCTTACCCTTACCCTTGCTTTTACCCTTATTCTTACCCTTACCTTTACCCTTGCCCTTACCCTTACCCTTACCCTTACCCTTACCCTTACCCTTACCCTTACCCTTACCCTTACCCTTACCCTTACCCTTGCTTTTACCCTTAAGCTTACCCTTACTCTTACCCTTACCCTTACCCTTACCCTTACCCTTTCCCTTGCTTTTACCCTTAAGCTTACCCTTACCCTTTCCCTTACCCTTACCCTTACCCTTACCCTTACCCTTACCCTTACCCTTACCCTTCCCTTGCTTTTACCCTTAAGCTTACCCTCACCCTTACCCTTACCCTTACCCTTGCTTTTACCCTTAAGCTTACCCTTACCCTTACCCTTACCCTTACCCTTACCCTTACCCTTACCCTTACCCTTACCCTTACCCTTACCCTTACCCTTACCATTGCTTTTACCCTTAAGCTTACCCTTACCCTTACCCTTACCCTTACCCTTACCCTTACCCTTACCCTTGCTTTTACCCTTAAGCTTACCCTTACCCTTACCCATACCCTTACCCTTAAGCTTACCCTTACCCTTACCCTTACCCTTACCCTCACCCTTACCCTTACCCTTGCTTTTACCCTTAAGCTTACCCTTACCCTTACCCTTACCCTTACCCTTACCCTTACCCTCACCCTTACCCTTGCTTTTACCCTTAGGCTTACCCTTACCTTTACCCTTACCCTTACCCTTACCCTTACCCTTACCCTTATCCTTACCCTTACCCTTACCCTTACCCTTACCCTTGCTTTTACCCTTAAGCTTACCCTTACCCTTACCCTTACCTTTACCCTTACCCTTACCCTTACCCTTACCCTTGCTTTTACCCTTAAGCTTACCCTTACCCCTACCCTTACCCTTACCCTTACCCTTACCCTTACCCTTACCCTTACCCTTACCCTTACCCTTACCCTTGCTTTTACCCTTAAGCTTACCCTTACCCTTACCCTTACCCTTACCCTTACCCTTACCCTTACCCTTGCTTTTACCCTTAAGCTTACCCTTACCCTTACCCTTACCCTTACCCTTACCCTTACCCTTACCCTTGCTTTTACCCTTAGGCTTACCCTTACCTTTACCCTTACCCTTACCCTTACCCTTACCCTTACCCTTACCCTTGCTTTTACCCTTAAGCTTACCCTTACCCTTACCCTTACCCTTACCCTTACCCTTACCCTTACCCTTACCCATACCCTTGCTTTTACCCTTAAGCTTACCCTTACCCTTACACTTACTCTTACCCTTACCCTTGCTTTTACCCTTAGGCTTACCCTTACCCTCACCCTTACCCTTACCCTTGCTTTTACCCTTAAGCTTACCCTTACCCTTACCCTTACCCTTACCCTTACCCTTACCCTTACCCTTACCCTTACCCTTACCCTTACCCTTACCCTTACCCTTACCCTTACCCTTACCCTTACCCTTACCCTTGCTTTTACCCTTAGGCTTACCCTTACCCTTACCCTTACCCTTACCCTTGCTTTTACCCTTAAGCTTACCCTTACCCTTACCCTTACCCTTACCCTTACCCTTACCCTTACCCTTACCCTTACCCTTACCCTTACCCTTACCCTTACCCTTACCCTTACCCTTACCCTTACCCTTACCCTTACCCTTACCCTTACCCTTGCTTTTACCCTTAGGCTTACCCTTACCTTTACCCTTGCCCTTACCCTTACCCTTACCCTTACCCTTACCCTTACCCTTACCCTTACCCTTACCCTTACCCTTACCCTTACCCTTACCCTTGCTTTTACCCTTAAGCTTACCCTTACTCTTACCCTTATCCTTACCCTTACCCTTACCCTTTCCCTTGCTTTTACCCTTAAGCTTACCCTTACCCTTTCCCTTACCCTTACCCTTACCCTTACCCTTACCCTTACCCTTACCCTTACCCTTCCCTTGCTTTTACCCTTAAGCTTACCCTCACCCTTACCCTTACCCTTACCCTTGCTTTTACCCTTAAGCTTACCCTTACCCTTACCCTTACCCTTACCCTTACCCTTACCCTTACCCTTACCCTTACCCTTACCCTTACCCTTACCCTTGCTTTTACCCTTAAGCTTACCCTTACCCTTACCCTTACCCTTACCCTTACCCTTACCCTTGCTTTTACCCTTAAGCTTACCCTTACCCTTACCCATACCCTTACCCTTAAGCTTACCCTTACCCTTACCCTTACCCTTACCCTTACCCTTACCCTTACCCTTGCTTTTACCCTTAAGCTTACCCTTACCCTTACCCTTACCCTTACCCTTACCCTTACCCTCACCCTTACCCTTGCTTTTACCCTTAGGCTTACCCTTACCTTTACCCTTACCCTTACCCTTACCCTTACCCTTACCCTTACCCTTACCCTTACCCTTACCCTTACCCTTACCCTTGCTTTTACCCTTAAGCTTACCCTTACCCTTACCCTTACCTTTACCCTTACCCTTACCCTTACCCTTACCCTTGCTTTTACCCTTAAGCTTACCCTTACCCCTACCCTTACCCTTACCCTTACCCTTACCCTTACCCTTACCAATACCCTTACCCTTACCCTTGCTTTTACCCTTAAGCTTACCCTTACCCTTACCCTTACCCTTACCCTTACCCTTACCCTTACCCTTACCCTTGCTTTTACCCTTAAGCTTACCCTTACCCTTACCCTTACCCTTACCCTTACCCTTACCCTTACCCTTGCTTTTACCCTTAGGCTTACCCTTACCTTTACCCTTACCCTTACCCTTACCCTTACCCTTACCCTTACCCTTGCTTTTACCCTTAAGCTTACCCTTACCCTTACCCTTACCCTTACCCTTACCCTTACCCTTACCCTTACCCATACCCTTGCTTTTACCCTTAAGCTTACCCTTACCCTTACCCTTACTCTTACCCTTACCCTTGCTTTTACCCTTAGGCTTACCCTTACCCTCACCCTTACCCTTACCCTTGCTTTTACCCTTAAGCTTACCCTTACCCTTACCCTTACCCTTACCCTTACCCTTACCCTTACCCTTACCCTTACCCTTACCCTTACCCTTACCCTTACCCTTACCCTTACCCTTACCCTTACCCTTACCCTTACCCTTACCCTTACCCTTACCCTTACCCTTACCCTTACCCTTACCCTTACCCTTACCCTAACCCTTGCTTTTACCCTTAGGCTTACCCTTACCTTTACCCTTACCCTTACCCTTACCCTTACCCTTACCCTTACCCTTACCCTTACCCTTACCCTTACCCTTGCTTTTACCCTTAAGCTTACCCTTACCCTTACCCTTACCCTTACCCTTACCCTTACCCTTAGCCTTGCTTTTACCCTTAAGCTTACCCTTACCCTTACCCTTACCCTTACCCTTACCCTTACCCTTACCCTTACCCTTACCCTTACCCTTACCCTTACCCTTACCCTTACCCTTACCCTTGCTTTTACCCTTAAGCTTACCCTTACCCTTACCCTTACCCTCACCCTTACCCTTGCTTTCACCCTTAGGCTTACCCTTACCCTTACCCTTACCCTTGCTTTTACCCTTAAGCTTACCCTTACCCTTACCCTTACCCTTACCCTTACCCTTACCCTTACCCTTACCCTTACCCTTACCCTTACCCTTACCCCTACCCTTACCCTTACCCTTACCCTTACCCTTACCCTTACCCTTACCCTTACCCTTACCCTTACCCTTACCCTAACCCTTGCTTTTACCCTTAGGCTTACCCTTAACTTTACCCTTACCCTTGCCCTTACCCTTACCCTTACCCTTACCCTTACCCTCACCCTTGCTTTTACCCTTAAGCTTACCCTTACCCTTACCCTTACCCTTACCCTTACCCTTACCCTTACCCTTGCTTTTACCCTTAAGCTTACCCTTACCCTTACCCTTACCCTTACCCTTACCCTTACCCTTACCGTTACCCTTACCCTTACCCTTGCTTTTACCCTTAAGCTTACCCTTACCCTTACCTTAACCCTTACCCTTACCCTTACCCTTGCTTTTACCCTTAAGCTTACCCTTACCCTTACCCTTACCCTTACCCTTACCCTTACCCTTACCCTTGCTTTTACCCTTAAGCTTACCCTTACCCTTACCCTTACCCTTACCCTTACCCTTACCCTTACCCTTACCCTTACCCTTACCCTTACCCTTACCCTTACCCTTACCCTTGCTTTTACCCTTAGGCTTACCCTTACCTTTACCCTTACCCTTACCCTTACCCTTACCCTTACCCTTACCCTTACCCTTACCCTTACCCTTACCCTTGCATTTACCCTTGAGCTTACCCTTACCCTTACCCTTACCCTTACCCTTACCCTTACCCTTACCCTTGCTTTTACCCTCAAGCTTACCCTTACCCTTACCCTTACCCTTACCCTTACCCTTACCCTTACCCTTACCCTTGCTTTTACCCTTAAGCTTACCCTTACCCTTACCCTTACCCTTACCCTTAAGCTTACCCTTACCCTTACCCTTACCCTTACCCTTACCCTTACCCTTACCCTTACCCTTACCCTTACCCTTACCCTTGCTTTTACCCTTAAGCTTACCCTTACCCTTACCCTTACCCTTACCTTTACCCTTGCTTTTACCCTTAAGCTTACCCTTACCCTTACCCTTACCCTTACCCTTACCCTTAAGTTTACCCTTACCCTTACCCTTACCCTTACCCTTACCCTTACCCTTACCCTTACCCTTACCCTTACCCTTACCCTTGCTTTTACCCTTAAGCTCACCCTTACCCTTACCCTTACCCTTACCCTTACCCTTACCCTTGCTTTTACCCTTAGGCTTACCCTTACCTTCACCCTTACCCTTACCCTTACCCTTACCCTTACCCTTGCTTTTACCCTTAAGCTTACCCTTACCCTTACCCTTACCCTTACCCTTACCCTTACCCTTACCCTTACCCTTACCCTTACCCTTACCCTAACCCTTACCCTTACCCTTGCTTTTACCCTTACCCTTACCCTTACCCTTACCCTTACCCTTACCCTTACCCTTACCCTTACCCTTACCCTTACCCTTACCCTTGCTTTTACCCTTAAGCTTACCCTTACCCTTACCCTTACCCTTACCCTTACCCTTACCCTTACCCTTACCCTTACCCCTACCCTTGCTTTTACCCTTAAGCTTAACCTTACCCCTACCCTTACCCTTATCCTTACCCTTACCCTTACCCTTACCCTTGCTTTTACCCTTAAGCTTACCCTTACCCTTACCCTTACCCTTACCCTTACCCTTACCCTTACCCTTACCCTTGCTTTTACCCTTAAGCTTACCCTTACCCTTACCCTTACCCTCACCCTTACCCTTGCTTTTACCCTTAGGCTTACCCTTACCCTTACCCTTACCCTTACCCTTACCCTTACCCTTACCCTTACCCTTACCTTTACCCTTACCCTTGCTTTTACCCTTAAGCTTACCCTTACCCTTACCCTTACCCTTACCCTCACCCTTACCTTTGCTTTTACCCTTAAGCTTACCCTTACCCTTACCCTTACCCTTACCCTTACCCTTACCCTTACCCTTACCCTAACCCTTGCTTTTACCCTTAAGCTTACCCTTACCCTTACCCTTACCCTTACCCTTAAGCTTACCCTTACCCTTACCCTTACCCTTACCCTTACCCTTACCCTTACCCTTACCCTTACCCTTACCCTTGCTTTTACCCTTAAGCTTACCCTTACCCTTACCCTTACCCTTACCCTTACCCTTACCCTTACCCTTACCCTTACCCTTACCCCTACCCTTGCTTTTACCCTTAAGCTTACCCTTACCCTTACCCTTACCCTTACCCTTACCCTTACCCTTACCCTTACCCTTACCCTTGCTTTTACCCTTAGGCTTACCCTTACCTTTACCCTTGCCCTTACCCTTACCCTTACCCTTACCCTTACCCTTACCCTTACCCTTGCTTTTACCCTTAAGCTTACCCTTACTCTTACCCTTACCCTTACCCTTACCCTTACCCTTACCCTTTCCCTTGCTTTTACCCTTAAGCTTACCCTTACCCTTTCCCTTACCCTTACCCTTACCCTTACCCTTACCCTTACCCTTACCCTTACCCTTCCCTTGCTTTTACCCTTAAGCTTACCCTCACCCTTACCCTTACCCTTACCCTTGCTTTTACCCTTAAGCTTACCCTTACCCTTACCCTTACCCTTACCCTTACCCTTACCCTTACCCTTACCCCTACCCTTACCCTTACCCTTACCCTTGCTTTTACCCTTAAGCTTACCCTTACCCTTACCCTTACCCTTACCCTTACCCTTACCCTTACCCTTGCTTTTACCCTTAAGCTTACCCTTACCCTTACCCATACCCTTACCCTTAAGCTTACCCTTACCCTTACCCTTACCCTTACCCTTACCCTTACCATTACCCTTACCCTTGCTTTTACCCTTAAGCTTACCCTTACCCTTACCCTTACCCTTACCCTTACCCTTACCCTTACCCTTACCCTTGCTTTTACCCTTAGGCTTACCCTTACCTTTACCCTTACCCTTACCCTTACCCTTACCCTTACCCTTACCCTTACCCTTACCCTTACCCTTACCCTTACCCTTACCCTTACCCTTACCCTTACCCTTGCTTTTACCCTTAAGCTTACCCTTACCCTTACCCTTACCCTTACCCTTACCCTTACCCTTACCCTTACCCTTGCTTTTACCCTTAAGCTTACCCTTACCCCTACCCTTACCCTTACCCTTACCCTTACCCTTACCCTTACCCTTACCCTTACCCTTACCCTTACCCTTGCTTTTACCCTTAAGCTTACCCTTACCCCTACCCTTACCCTTACCCTTACCCTTACCCTTACCCTTACCCTTACCCTTACCCTTACCCTTACCCTTACCCTTACCCTTACCCTTACCCTTACCCTTACCCTTACCCTTACCCTTACCCTTGCTTTTACCCTTAAGCTTACCCTTACCTTTACCCTTACCCTTACCCTTACCCTTACCCTTACCCTTACCCTTGCTTTTACCCTTAAGCTTACCCTTACCCTTACCCTTACCCTTACCCTTACCCATACCCTTGCTTTTACCCTTAAGCTTACCCTTACCCTTACTCTTACTCTTACCCTTACCCTTGCTTTTACCCTTAGGCTTACCCTTACCCTCACCCTTACCCTTACCCTTGCTTTTATCCTTAAGCTTACCCTTACCCTTACCCTTACCCTTACCCTTACCCTTACCCTTACCCTTACCCTTACCCTTACCCTTACCCTTACCCTTACCCTTACCCTTACCCTTACCCTTACCCTTACCCTTACCCTTACCCTTACCCTTACCCTTACCCTTACCCTTACCCTTACCCTTACCCTAACCCTTGCTTTTACCCTTAGGCTTACCCTTACCTTTACCCTTACCCTTACCCTTTCCCTTACCCTTACCCTTACCCTTACCCTTACCCTTACCCTTACCCTTGCTTTTACCCTTAAGCTTACCCTTACCCTTACCCTTACCCTTACCCTTACCCTTACCCTTAGCCTTGCTTTTACCCTTAAGCTTACCCTTACCCTTACCCTTACCCTTACCCTTACCCTCACCCTTACCCTTGCTTTTACCCTTAAGCTTACCCTTACCCTTACCCTTACCCTTACCCTTGCTTTCACCCTTAGGCTTACCCTTACCCTTACCCTTACCCTTACCCTTGCTTTTACCCTTAAGCTTACCCTTACCCTTACCCTTACCCTTACCCTTACCCTTACCCTTACCCTTACCCTTACCCTTACCCTTACCCTTACCCTTACCCTTACCCTTACCCTTACCCTTACCCTTACCCTTACCCTTACCCTTACCCTTACCCTTACCCTTACCCTTACCCTTACCCTTACCCTTACCCTTACCCTAACCCTTGCTTTTACCCTTAGGCTTACCCTTAACTTTACCCTTACCCTTACCCTTACCCTTACCCTTACCCTTACCCTTACCCTCACCCTTGCTTTTACCCTTAAGCTTACCCTTACCCTTACCCTTACCCTTACCCTTACCCTTACCCTTACCCTTACCCTTACCCATGCTTTCACCCTTAAGCTTACCCTTACCCTTACCCTTACCCTTACCCTTACCCTTACCCTTACCCTTACCCTTACCCTTACCCTTACCCTTACCCTTACCCTTGCTTTTACCCTTAAGCTTACCCTTACCCTTACTCTAACCCTTACCCTTACCCTTACCCTTGCTTTTACCCTTAAGCTTACCCTTACCCTTACCCTTACCCTTACCCTTACCCTTACCCTTACCCTTACCCTTACCCTTACCCTTGCTTTTACCCTTAAGCTTACCCTAACCCTTACCCTTACCCTTACCCTTACCCTTACCCTTACCCTTACCCTTACCCTTACCCTTACCCTTACCCTTACCCTTACCCTTACCCTTACCCTTACCCTTGCTTTTACCCTTAGGCTTACCCTTACCTTTACCCTTACCCTTACCCTTACCCTTACCCTTACCCTTACCCTTACCCTTACCCTTGCATTTACCCTTGAGCTTACCCTTACCCTTACCCTTACCCTTACCCTTACCCTTACCCTTGCTTTTACCCTCAAGCTTACCCTTACCCTTACCCTTACCCTTACCCTTACCCTTACCCTTACCCTTACCCTTACCCTTGCTTTTACCCTTAAGCTTACCCTTACCCTTACCCTTACCCTTACCCTTAAGCTTACCCTTACCCTTACCCTTACCCTTACCCTTACCCTTACCCTTACCCTTACCTTTACCCTTACCCTTACCCTTGCTTTTACCCTTAAGCTTACCCTTACCCTTACCCTTACCCTTACCTTTACCCTTGCTTTTACCCTTAAGCTTACCCTTACCCTTACCCTTACCCTTACCCTTACCCTTAAGTTTACCCTTACCCTTACCCTTACCCTTACCCTTACCCTTACCCTTACCCTTACCCTTACCCTTACCCTTACCCTTACCCTTACCCTTGCTTTCACCCTTAAGCTCACCCTTACCCTTACCCTTACCCTTACCCTTACCCTTACCCTTACCCTTACCCTTGCTTTTACCCTTAGGCTTACCCTTACCTTCACCCTTACCCTTACCCTTACCCTTACCCTTACCCTTGCTTTTACCCTTAAGCTTACCCTTACCCTTACCCTTACCCTTACCCTTACCCTTACCCTTACCCTTACCCTAACCCTTACCCTTACCCTTGCTTTTACCCTTACCCTTACCCTTACCCTTACCCTTACCCTTACCCTTACCCTTACCCTTACCCTAACCCTTACCCTTACCCTTGCTTTTACCCTTAAGCTTACCCTTACCCTTACCCTTACCCTTACCCTTACCCCTACCCTTGCTTTTACCCTTAAGCTTAACCTTACCCTTACCCTTACCCTTACCCTTACCCTTACCCTTACCCTTGCTTTTACCCTTAAGCTTACCCTTACCCTTACCCTTACCCTTACCCTTACCCTTACCCTTGCTTTTACCCTTAAGCTTACCCTTACCCTTACCCTTACCCTCACCCTTACCCTTGCTTTTACCCTTAGGCTTACCCTTACCCTTACCCTTACCCTTACCCTTACCCTTACCCTTACCTTTACCCTTACCCTTGCTTTTACCCTTAAGCTTACCCTTACCCTTACCCTTACCCTTACCCTCACCCTTACCCTTGCTTTTACCCTTAAGCTTACCCTTACCCTTACCCTTACCCTTACCCTTACCCTTACCCTTACCCTTACCCTAACCCTTGCTTTTACCCTTAAGCTTACCCTTACCCTTACCCTTACCCTTACCCTTAAGCTTACCCTTACCCTTACCCTTACCCTTACCCTTACCCTTACCCTTACCCTTACCCTTACCCTTACCCTTGCTTTTACCCTTAAGCTTACCCTTACCCTTACCCTTACCCTTACCCTTACCCCTACCCTTGCTTTTACCCTTAAGCTTACCCTTACCCTTACCCTTACCCTTACCCTTACCCTTACCCTTGCTTTTACCCTTAAGCTTACCCTTACCCTTACCCTTACCCTTACCCTTACCCTTGCTTTTACCCTTAGGCTTACCCTTACCCTTACCCTTACCCTTACCCTTGCTTTTACCCTTAAGCTTACCCTTACCCTTACCCTTACCCTTACCCTTACCCTTACCCTTACTCTATTCCTTACCCTTACCCTTACCCTTACCCATACCCTTACCCTTACCCTTACCCTTACCCTTACCCTTGCTTTTACCCTTAGGCTTACCCTTACCTTTACCCTTACCCTTACCCTTACCCTTACCCTTACCCTTACCCTTACCCTTACCCTTACCCTTACCCTTACCCTTACCCTTGCTTTTACCCTTAAGCTTACCCTTACTCTTACCCTTACCCTTACCCTTACCCTTTTCCTTTCCCTTGCTTTTACCCTTAAGCTTACCCTTACCCTTTCCCTTACCCTTACCCTTACCCTTACCCTTACCCTTACCCTTACCCTTACCCTTCCCTTGCTTTTACCCTTAAGCTTACCCTCACCCTTACCCTTACCCTTACCCTTGCTTTTACCCTTAAGCTTACCCTTACCCTTACCCTTACCCTTACCCTTACCCTTACCCTTACCCTTACCCTTACCCTTACCCTTACCCTTACCCTTACCCTTACCCTTGCTTTTACCCTTAAGCTTACCCTTACCCTTACCCTTACCCTTACCCTTACCCTTACCCTTACCCTTGCTTTTACCCTTAAGCTTACCCTTACCCTTACCCTTACCCTTACCCTTAAGCTTACCCTTACCCTTACCCTTACCCTTACCCTTACCCTTACCCTTACCCTTACCCTTACCCTTGCTTTTACCCTTAAGCTTACCCTTACCCTTACCCTTACCCTTACCCTTACCCTTACCCTTACCCTTACCCTTACCCTTACCCTTACCCTTACCCTTGCTTTTACCCTTAAGCTTACCCTTACCCTTACCCTTACCCTTACCCTTACCCTTACCCTTACCCTTGCTTTTACCCTTAAGCTTACCCTTACCCTTACCCTTACCCTTACCCTTAAGCTTACCCTTACCCTTACCCTTACCCTTACCCTTACCCTTACCCTTACCCTTACCCTTACCCTTGCTTTTACCCTTAAGCTTACCCTTACCCTTACCCTTACCCTTAACCTTACCCTTACCCTTACCCTTACCCTTACCCTTACCCTTACCCTTACCCTTGCTTTTACCCTTAGGCTTACCCTTACCTTTACCCTTACCCTTACCCTTACCCTTACCCTTACCCTTACCCTTGCTTTTACCCTTAAGCTTACCCTTACCCTTACCCTTACCCTTACCCTTACCCTTACCCTTACCCTTACCCTTACTTTTACCCTTAAGCTTACCCTTACCCTTACCCTTACCCTTACCTTTACCCTTACCCTTACCCTTGCTTTTACCCTTAAGCTTACCCTTACCCTTACCCTTACCCTTACCCTTACCCTTACCCTTACCCTTACCCTTACCCTTACCCTTACCCTTGCTTTTACCCTTCAGCTTACCCTTAACCTTACTCTTACCCTTACCCTTACCCTCACCCTTACCCTTACCCTTACCCTTACCCTTACCCTTACCCTTACCCTTACCCTTACCCTTACCCTTACCCTTACCCTTACCCTTACCCTTACCCTTACCCTTACCCTTACCCTTGCTTTTACCCTTAGGCTCACCCTTACATTTACCCTTACCCTTACCCTTACCCTTACCCTTACCCTTACCCTTACCCTTACCCTTGCTTTTACCCTTAAGCTTACCCTTACCCTTACCCTTACCCTTACCCTTACCCTTACCCTTGCTTTTACCCTTAAGCTTACCCTTACCCTTACCCTTACCCTTGCTTTTACCCTTAGGCTTACCCTTACCCTTACCCTTACCCTTACCCTTGCTTTTACCCTTAAGCTTACCCTTACCCTTACCCTTACCCTTACCCTTACCCTTACCCTTACCCTTACCCTTACCCTTACCCTTACCCTTACCCTTACCCTTACCCTTACCCTTACCCTTACCCTTACCCTTACCCTTGCTTTTACCCTTAGGCTTACCCTTACCTTTACCCTTGCCCTTACCCTTACCCTTACCCTTACCCTTACCCTTACCCTAACCCTTACCCTTACCCTTACCCTTACCCTTGCTTTTACCCTTAAGCTTACCCTTACTCTTACCCTTACCCTTACCCTTACCCTTACCCTTACCCTTTCCCTTGCTTTTACCCTTAAGCTTACCCTTACCCTTTCCCTTACCCTTACCCTTACCCTTTCCCTTACCCTTACCCTTACCCTTACCCTTCCCTTGCTTTTACCCTTAAGCTTACCCTCACCCTTACCCTTACCCTTACCCTTGCTTTTACCCTTAAGCTTACCCTTACCCTTACCCTTACCCTTACCCTTACCCTTACCCTTACCCATACCCTTACCCTTACCCTTACCCTTACCCTTGCTTTTACCCTTAAGGTTACCCTTACCCTTACCCTTACCCTTACCCTTACCCTTACCCTTACCCTTGCTTTTACCCTTAAGCTTACCCTTACCCTTACCCATACCCTTACCCTTAAGCTTACCCTTACCCTTACCCTTACCCTTACCCTTACCCTTACCCTTACCCTTACCCTTACCCTTACCCTTGCTTTTACCCTTAAGCTTACCCTTACCCTTACCCTTACCCTTACCCTTACCCTTACCCTTACCCTTACCCTTACCCTTACCCTTGCTTTTACCCTTAGGCTTACCCTTACCTTTACCCTTACCCTTACCCTTACCCTTACCCTTACCCTTACCCTTACCCTTACCCTTACCCTTACCCTTACCCTTACCCTTGCTTTTACCCTTAAGCTTACCCTTACCCTTACCCTTACCCTTACCCTTACCCTTACCCTTACCCTTACCCTTGCTTTTACCCTTAAGCTTACCCTTACCCTCACCCTTACCCTTACCCTTACCCTTACCCTTGCTTTTACCCTTAAGCTTACCCTTACCCTTACCCTTACCCTTACCCTTACCCTTACCCTTACCCTTACCCTTGCTTTTACCCTTAAGCTTACCCTTACCCTTACCCTTACCCTCACCCTTACCCTTGCTTTTACCCTTAGGCTTACCCTTACCCTTACCCTTACCCTTACCCTTACCCTTACCTTTACCCTTACCCTTGCTTTTACCCTTAAGCTTACCCTTACCCTTACCCCTACCCTTACCCTCACCCTTACCCTTGCTTTTACCCTTAAGCTTACCCTTACCCTTACCCTTACCCTTACCCTTACCCTTACCCTTACCCTTACCCTTACCCTAACCCTTGCTTTTACCCTTAAGCTTACCCTTACCCTTACCCTTACCCTTACCCTTAAGCTTACCCTTACCCTTACCCTTACCCTTACCCTTACCCTTACCCTTACCCTTACCCTTACCCTTACCCTTACCCTTGCTTTTACCCTTAAGCTTACCCTTACCCTTACCCTTACCCTTACCCTTACCCCTACCCTTGCTTTTAACCTTAAGCTTACCCTTACCCTTACCCTTACCCTTACCCTTACCCTTACCCTTGCTTTTACCCTTAAGCTTACCCTTACCCTTACCCTTACCCTTACCCTTACCCTTGCTTTTACCCTTAGGCTTACCCTTACCCTTACCCTTACCCTTACCCTTACCCTTGCTTTTACCCTTAAGCTTACCCTTACCCTTACCCTTACCCTTACCCTACCCCTTACCCTTACCCTTACCCTTACCCTTACCCTTACCCTTACCCTTACCCTTACCCTTACCCTGACCCTTACCCTTACCCTTGCTTTTACCCTTAGGCTTACCCTTACATTTACCCTTACCCTTACCCTTACCCTTACCCTTACCCTTACCCTTACCCTTACCCTTACCCTTGCATTTACCCTTAAGCTTACCCTTACTCTTACCCTTACCCTTACCCTTACCCTTTCCCTTTCCCTTGCTTTTACCCTTAAGCTTACCCTTACCCTTTCCCTTACCCTTACCCTTACCCTTACCCTTACCCTTACCCTTACCCTTACCCTTACCCTTCCCTTGCTTTTACCCTTAAGCTTACCCTCACCCTTACCCTTACCCTTACCCTTGCTTTTACCCTTAAGCTTACCCTTACCCTTACCCTTACCCTTACCCTTACCCTTACCCTTACCCTTACCCTTACCCTTACCCTTACCCTTGCTTTTACCCTTAAGCTTACCCTTACCCTTACCCTTACCCTTACCCTTACCCTTACCCTTGCTTTTACCCTTAAGCTTACCCTTACCCTTACCCTTACCCTTACCCTTAAGCTTACCCTTACCCTTACCCTTACCCTTACCCTCACCCTTACCCTTGCCCTTACCCTTACCCTTGCTTTTACCCTTAAGCTTACCCTTACCCTTACCCTTACCCTTACCCTTACCCTTACCCTTACCCTTACCCTTACCCTTACCCTTACCCTTACCCTTACCCTTACCCTTACCCTTACCCTTGCTTTTACCCTTAGGCTTACCCTTACCTTTACCCTTACCCTTACCCTTACCCTTACCCTTACCCTTACCCTTGCTTTTACCCTTAAGCTTACCCTTACCCTTACCCTTACCCTTACCCTTACCCTTACCCTTACCCTTACCCTTACTTTTACCCTTAAGCTTACCCTTACCCTTACCCTTACCCTTACCTTTACCCTTACCCTTACCCTTGCTTTTACCCTTAAGCTTACCCTTACCCTTACCCTTACCCTTACCCTTACCCTTACCCTTACCCTTACCCTTACCCTTGCTTTTACCCTTCAGCTTACCCTTACCCTTACCCTTACCCTTACCCTTACCCTTACCCTTACCCTTACCCTTACCCTTACCCTTACCCTTACCCTTACCCTTACCCTTGCTTTTACCCTTAGGCTCACCCTTACATTTACCCTTACCCTTACCCTTACCCTTACCCTTACCCTTACCCTTACCCTTACCCTTACCCTTACCCTTGCTTTTACCCTTAAGCTTACCCTTACCCTTACCCTTACCCTTACCCTTACCCTTACCCTTGCTTTTACCCTTAAGCTTACCCTTACCCTTACCCTTACCCTAACCCTTACCCTTGCTTTTACCCTTAGGCTTACCCTTACCCTTACCCTTACCCTTACCCTTGCTTTTACCCTTAAGCTTACCCTTACCCTTACCCTTACCCTTACCCTTACCCTTACCCCTACCCTTACCCTTACCCTTACCCTTACCCTTACCCTTACCCTTACCCTTACCCTTACCCTTACCCTTACCCTTACCCTTACCCTTACCCTTACCCTTACCCTTACCCTTGCTTTTACCCTTAGGCTTACCCTTACCTTTACCCTTGCCCTTACCCTTACCCTTACCCTTACCCTTACCCTTACCCTTACCCTTACCCTTACCCTTGCTTTTACCCTTAAGCTTACCCTTACTCTTACCCTTACCCTTACCCTTACCCTTACCCTTACCCTTTCCCTTGCTTTTACCCTTAAGCTTACCCTTACCCTTTCCCTTACCCTTACCCTTACCCTTACCCTTACCCTTACCCTTACCCTTACCCTTACCCTTACCCTTACCCTTCCCTTGCTTTTACCCTTAAGCTTACCCTCACCCTTACCCTTACCCTTACCCTTGCTTTTACCCTTAAGCTTACCCTTACCCTTACCCTTACCCTTACCCTTACCCTTACCCTTACCCTTACCCTTACCCTTACCCTTACCCTTGCTTTTACCCTTAAGCTTACCCTTACCCTGACCCTTACCCTTACCCTTACCCTTACCCTTACCCTTGCTTTTACCCTTAAGCTTACCCTTACCCTTACCCATACCCTTACCCTTAAGCTTACCCTTACCCTTACCCTTACCCTTACCCTTACCCTTACCCTTACCCTTACCCTTACCCTTGCTTTTACCCTTAAGCTTACCCTTACCCTTACCCTTACCCTTACCCTTACCCTTACCCTTACCCTTACCCTCACCCTTGCTTTTACCCTTAGGCTTACCCTTACCTTTACCCTTACCCTTACCCTTACCCTTACCCTTACCCTTACCCTTACCCTTACCCTTACCCTTGCTTTTACCCTTAAGCTTACCCTTACCCTTACCCTTACCCTTACCCTTACCCTTACCCTTACCCTTACCCTTGCTTTTACCCTTAAGCTTACCCTTACCCTTACCCTTACCCTTACCCTTACCCTTACCCTTACCCTTACCCTTACCCTTGCTTTTACCCTTAAGCTTACCCTTACCCTTACCCTTACCCTTACCCTTACCCTTACCCTTGCTTTTACCCTTAAGCTTACCCTTACCCTTACCCTTACCCTTACCCTTACCCTTACCCTTACCCTTACCCTTACCCTTGCTTTTACCCTTAGGCTTACCCTTACCTTTACCCTTACCCTTACCCTTACCCTTACCCTTACCCTTACCCTTGCTTTTACCCTTAAGCTTACCCTTACCCCTACCCTTACCCTTACCCTTACCCATACCCTTGCTTTTACCCTTAAGCTTACCCTTACCCTTACCCTTACTCTTACCCTTACCCTTGCTTTTACCCTTAGGCTTACCCTTACCCTCACCCTTACCCTTACCCTTGCTTTTACCCTTAAGCTTACCCTTACCCTTACCCTTACCCTTACCCTTACCCTTACCCTTACCCTTACCCTTACCCTTACCCTTACCCTTACCCTTACCCTTACCCTTACCCTTACCCTTACCCTTACCCTTACCCTTACCCTAACCCTTGCTTTTACCCTTAGGCTTACCCTTACCTTTACCCTTACCCTTACCCTTACCCTTACCCTTACCCTTACCCTTACCCTTACCCTTACCCTTACACTTACCCTTGCTTTTACCCTTAAGCTTACCCTTACCCTTACCCTTACCCTTACCCTTAGCCTTACCCTTAGCCTTGCTTTTACCCTTAAGCTTACCCTTACCCTTACCCTTACCCTTAAGCTTACCCTTACCCTTACCCTTACCCTTACCCTTACCCTTACCCTTGCTTTTACCCTTAAGCTTACCCTTACCCTTCCCCTTACCCTTACCCTTACCCTTGCTTTCACCCTTAGGCTTACCCTTACCCTTACCCTTACCCTTACCCTTGCTTTTACCCTTAAGCTTACCCTTACCCTTACCCTTACCCTTACCCTTACCCTTACCCTTACCCTTACCCTTACCCTTACCCTTACCCTTACCCTTACCCTTACCCTTACCCTTACCCTTACCCTTACCCTTACCCTTACCCTTACCCTTACCCTTACCCTTACCCTTACCCTTACCCTTACCCTTACCCTTACCCTAACCCTTGCTTTTACCCTTAGGCTTACCCTTAACTTTACCCTTACCCTTACCCTTACCCTTACCCTTACCCTTACCCTTACCCTTACCCTCACCCTTGCTTTTACCCTTAAGCTTACCCTTACCCTTACCCTTACCCTTACCCTTACCCTTACCCTTACCCTTACCCTTACCCTTGCTTTTACCCTTAAGCTTACCCTTACCCTTACCCTTACCCTTACCCTTACCCTTACCCTTACCCTTACCCTTACCCTTACCCTTACCCTTGCTTTTACCCTTAAGCTTACCCTTACCCTTACCTTAACCCTTACCCTTACCCTTACCCTTGCTTTTACCCTCAAGCTTACCCTTACCCTTACCCTTACCCTTACCCTTACCCTTACCCTTACCCTTACCCTTGCTTTTACCCTTAAGCTTACCCTTACCCTTACCCTTACCCTTACCCTTACCCTTACCCTTACCCTTACCCTTACCCTTACCCTTACCCTTACCCTTACCCTTACCCTTACCCTTACCCTTACCCTTGCTTTTACCCTTAGGCTTACCCTTACCTTTACCCTTACCCTTACCCTTACCCTTACCCTTACCCTTACCCTTGCATTTACCCTTGAGCTTACCCTTACCCTTACCCTTACCCTTACCCTTACCCTTACTTTTACCCTTGCTTTTACCCTCAAGCTTACCCTTACCCTTACCCTTACCCTTACCCTTACCCTTACCCTTACCCTTACCCTTACCCTTGCTTTTACCCTTAAGCTTACCCTTACCCTTACCCTTACCCTTACACTTAAGCTTACCCTTACCCTTACCCTTACCCTTACCCTTACCCTTACCCTTACCCTTACCCTTACCCTTACCCTTGCTTTTACCCTTAAGCTTACCCTTACCCTTACCCTTACCCTTACCATTACCCTTGCTTTTACCCTTAAGCTTACCCTTATCCTTACCCTTACCCTTACCCTTACCCTTAAGTTTACCCTTACCCTTACCCTTACCCTTACCCTTACCCTTACCCTTACCCTTACCCTTACCCTTACCCTTGCTTTTACCCTTAAGCTCACCCTTACCCTTACCCTTACCCTTACCCTTACCCTTACCCTTACCCTTACCCTTGCTTTTACCCTTAGGCTTACCCTTACCTTCACCCTTACCCTTACCCTTACCCTTACCCTTACCCTTGCTTTTACCCTTAAGCTTACCCTTACCCTTACCCTTACCCTTACCCTTACCCTTACCCTTACCCTTACCCTAACCCTTACCCTTACCCTTGCTTTTACCCTTACCCTTACCCTTACCCTTACCCTTACCCTTACCCTTACCCTTACCCTTACCCTTACCCTTACCCTTACCCTTACCCTTGCTTTTACCCTTAAGCTTACCCTTACCCTTACCCTTACCCTTACCCTTACCCTTACCCTTACCCTTACCCTTACCCCTACCCTTGCTTTTACCCTTAAGCTTAACCTTACCCTTAACCTTACCCTTACCCTTACCCTTACCCTTACCCTTGCTTTTACCCTTGCTTTTACCCTTACCCTTACCCTTACCCTTACCCTTACCCTTACCCTTACCCTTGCTTTTACCCTTAAGCTTACCCTTACCCTTACCCTTACCCTCACCCTTACCCTTGCTTTTACCCTTAGGCTTACCCTTACCCTTACCCTTACCCTTACCCTTACCCTTACCCTTACCCTTACCTTTACCCTTACCCTTGCTTTTACCCTTAAGCTTACCCTTACCCTTACCCTTACCCTTACCCTCACCCTTACCCTTGCTTTTACCCTTAAGCTTACCCTTACCCTTACCCTTACCCTTACCCTTACCCTTACCCTTACCCTTACCCTTACCCTAACCCTTGCTTTTACCCTTAAGCTTACCCTTACCCTTACCCTTACCCTTACCCTTAAGCTTACCCTTACCCTTACCCTTACCCTTACCCTTACCCTTACCCTTACCCTTACCCTTACCCTTACCCTTGCTTTTACCCTTAAGCTTACCCTTACCCTTACCCTTACCCTTACCCTTACCCCTACCCTTGCTTTTACCCTTAAGCTTACCCTTACCCTTACCCTTACCCTTAAGCTTATCCTTACCCTTACCCTTACCCTTACCCTTACCCTTACCCTTACCCTTACCCTTGCTTTCACCCTTAAGCTTACTCTTACCCTTACCCTTACCCTTACCCTTACCCTTAACCTTACCCTTACCCTTACCCTTACCCTTGCTTTTACCCTTAGGCTTACCCTTACCTTTGCCCCTATCCTTACCCTTACCCTTACCCTTACCCTTACCCTTACCCTTACCCTTGCTTTTACCCTTAAGCTTACCCTTACCCTAACCCTCACCCTTACCCTTACCCTTACCCTTACCCTTACCCTTACCCTTACCCTTACCCTTACCCTTACCCTTACCCTTACCCTTACCCTTGCTTTTACCCTTAAGCTTACCCTTACCCTTACCCTTACCCTTACCCTTACCCTTACCCTTACCCCTACCCTTGCTTTTACCCTTAAGCTTAACCTTACCCTTACCCTTACCCTTACCCTTACCCTTACCCTTGCTTTTACCCTTAAGCTTACCCTTACCCTTACCCTTACCCTTACCCTTACCCTTACCCTTACCCTTGCTTTTACCCTTAAGCTTACCCTTACCCTTACCCTTACCCTTACCCTTACCCTTACCCTTGCTTTTACCCTTAGGCTCACCCTTACCCTTACCCTTACCCTTACCCTTGCTTTTACCCTTAAGCTTACCCTTACACTTACCCTTACCCTTACCCTTACCCTTACCCTTACCCTTACCCTTACCCTTACCCTTACCCTTACCCTTACCCTTGTCCTTGCTTTTACCCTTAAGCTTACCCTTACCCTTACCCTTACCCTTACCCTTACCCTCACCCTTACCCTTGCTTTTACCCTTAAGCTTACCCTTACCCTTACCCTTACCCTTACCCTTACCCTTACCCTTACCCTTACCCTTACCCTTACTCTTACCCTTACCCTAACCCTTGCTTTTACCCTTAAGCTTACCCTTACCCTTACCCTTACCCTTACCCTTAAGCTTACCCTTACCCTTACCCATACCCTTACCCTTACCCTTACCCTTACCCTTACCCTTACCCTTACCCTTACCCTTACCCTTACCCTTACCCTTACCCTTACCCTTGCTTTTACCCTTAAGCTTACCCTTGGCCTTACCCTTACCCTTAAGCTTACCCTTACCCTTACCCTTACCCTTACCCTTACCCTTACCCTTACCCTTACCCTTACCCTTGCTTTTACCCTTAAGCTTATCCTTACCCTTACCCTTACCCTTACCCTTACCCTTAACCTTACCCTTACCCTTACCCTTACCCTTGCTTTTACCCTTAGGCTTACCCTTACCTTTACCCTTACCCTTACCCTTACCCTTACCCTTACCCTTACCCTTACCCTTACCCTTGCTTTTACCCTTAAGCTTACCCTTACCCTTACCCTTACCCTTACCCTTACCCTTACCCTTACCCTTACCCTTACCCTTACCCTTACCCTTACCCTTACCCTTACCCTTGCTTTTACCCTTAAGCTTACCCTTACCCTTACCCTTACCCTTACCCTTACCCTTACCCTTACCCTTACCCTTACCCTTGCTTTTACCTTGAGCTTACCCTTACCCTTACCCTTACCCTTACCCTTACCCTTACCCTTACCCTTACCCTTACCCTTACCCTTACCCTTACCCTTGCTTTTACCCTTAGGCTTACCCTTACCTTTACCCTCACCCTTACCCTTACCCTTACCCTTACCCTTACCCTTACCCTTGCTTTTACCCTTAAGCTTACCCTTACCCTTACCCTTACCCTTACCCTTACCCTTTCCCTTACCTTTACCCTCACCCTTTCCCTTGCTTTTACCCTTAATCTTACCCTTACCCTTACCCTTACCCTTACCCTTACCTTTACCCTTACCCTTACCCTTACCCTTACCCTTACCCTTGCTTTTACCCTTAAGCTTACCCTTACCCTTACCCTTACCCTTACCCTTACCCTTAACCTTACCCTTACCCTTACCCTTACCCTTACCCTTACCCTTACCCTTACCCTTACCCTTACCCTTACCCTTACCCTTGCTTTTACCCTTAAGCTTAACCTTACCCTTACCCTTACCCTTACCCTTACCCTTACCCTTACCCTTGCTTTTACCCTTAAGCTTACCCTTACCCTTACCCTTACCCTTACCCTTACCCTTGCTTTTACCCTTAAGCTTACCCTTACCCTTACCCTTTTCCTTACCCTTAAGCTTAACCTTACCCTTACCCTTACCCTTACCCTTACCCTTACCCTTACCCTTGCTTTTACCCATAAGCTTACCCTTACCCTTACCCTTACCCTTACCCTTACACTTACCCTTACCCTTACCCTTACCCTTACCCTTACCATTGCACTTACCCTTAGGCTTACCCTTACCTTTACCCTTACCCTTACCCTTACCCTTACCCTTACCCTTACCCTTACCCTTACCCTTACCCTGACCCTTACCCTTACCCTTACCCTTGCTTTTACCCTTAAGCTTAGCCTTACCCTTACCCTTACCCTTACCCTTACCCTTACCCTTGCTTTTACCCTAAAGCTTACCCTTACCCTTACCCTTACCCTTACCCTTACCCTTACCCTTACCCTAACCCTTACCCTTACCCTTGCTTTTACCCTTAAGCTTACCCTTACCCTTACCCTTACCCTTACCCTTACCCTTACCCTTACCCTTACCCTTACCCTTACCCTTACCCTTACCCTTGCTTTTACCCTTAAGCTTACCCTTACCCTTACTCTTACCCTTACCCTTACCCTTACCCTTACCCTTACCCTTACCCTTACCCTTACCCTTACCCTTGCTTTTACCCTTAGGCTTACCCTTACCTTTACCCTTACCCTTACCCTTACCCTTACCCTTACCCTTACCCTTACCCTTGCTTTTACCCTTAAGCTTACCCTTACCCTTACCCTTACCCTTACCCTTACCCTTACCCTTGCTTTTACCCTTAAGCTTACCCTTACCCTTACCCTTACCCTTACCCTTACCCTTGCTTTTACCCTTAGGCTTACCCTTACCCTTACCCTTAGCCTTACCCTTGCTTTTACCCTTAACCTTACCCTTACCCTTACCCTTACCCTTACCCTTACCCTTACCCATACCCTTACCCTTACCCTTACCCTTACCCTTACCCTTACCCTTACCCTTACCCTTACCCTTACCCTTACCCTTACCCTTACCCTTACCCTTACCCTTACCCTTACCCTTACCCTTACCCTTACCCTTGCTTTTACACTTAGGCTTACCCTTACCTTTACCCTTACCCTTACCCTTACCCTTACCCTTACCCTTACCCTTACCCTTGCTTTTACCCTTAAGCTTACCCTTAAGCTTACCCTTACCCTTACCCTTACCCTTACCCTTACCCTTACCCTTACCCTTACCCTTACCCTTACCCTTACCCTTACCCTTACCCTTACCCTTACCCTTACCCTTCTACCCTTACCCTCACCCTTACCCTTACCCTCTTTTACCCTTAAGCTTACCCTTACCCTTACCCTTACCCTTACCCTTACCCTTACCCTTAACCTTACCCTTACCCTTACCCTTACCCTTGCTTTTACCCTTAGGCTTACCCTTACCTTTACCCTTATCCTTACCCTTACCCTTACCCTTACCCTTACCCTTACCCTTACCCTTGCTTTTACCCTTAAGCTTACCTTACCCTTACCTCACCCTTACCCTTACCCTTACCCTTACCCTTCCCTTACCCTTACCCTTACCCTTACCCTTACCCTTACCCTTACCCTTACCCTTGCTTTTACCCTTAAGCTTACCCTTACCCTTACCCTTACCCTTACCCTTACCCTTACCCTTACCCCTACCCTTGCTTTTACCCTTAAGCTTAACCTTACCCTTACCCTTACCCTTACCCTTACCCTTACCCTTACCCTTGCTTTTACCCTTAAGTTTACCCTTACCCTTACCCTTACCCTTACCCTCACCCTTACCCTTACCCTTGCTTTTAACCTTTAGCTTACCCTTACCCTTACCCTTACCCTTACCCTTACCCTTGCTTTTACCCTTAGGCTTACCCTTACCCTTACCCTTACCCTTACCCTTGCTTTTACCCTTAAGCTTACCCTTACACTTACCCTTACCCTTACCCTTACCCTTACCCTTACCCTTACCCTTACCCTTACCCTTACCCTTACCCTTACCCTTGTCCTTGCTTTTACCCTTAAGCTTACCCTTACCCTTACCCTTACCCTTACCCTCACCCTTACCCTTGCTTTTACCCTTAAGCTTACCCTTACCCTTACCCTTACCCTTACCCTTACCCTTACCCTTACCCTTACCCTTACCCTTACTCTTACCCTTACCCTAACCCTTGCTTTTACCCTTAAGCTTACCCTTACCCTTACCCTTACCCTTACCCTTAAGCTTACCCTTACCCTTACCCTTACCCTTACCCTTACCCTTACCCTTACCCTTACCCTTACCCTTGCTTTTACCCTTAAGCTTACCCTTGGCCTTACCCTCACCCTTAAGCTTACCCTTACCCTTACCCTTACCCTTACCCTTACCCTTACCCTTGCTTTTACCCTTAAGCTTACCCTTACCCTTACCCTTACCCTTACCCTTACCCTTAACCTTACCCTTACCCTTACCCTTACCCTTGCTTTTACCCTTAGGCTTACCCTTACCTTTACCCTTACCCTTACCCTTACCCTTACCCTTACCCTTACCCTTGCTTTTACCCTTAAGCTTACCCTTACCCTTACCCTTACCCTTACCCTTACCCTTACCCTTACCCTTACCCTTACCCTTACCCTTACCCTTGCTTTTACCCTTAGGCTTACCCTCACCTTTACCCTCACCCTTACCCTTACCCTTACCCTTACCCTTACCCTTACCCTTGCTTTTACCCTTAAGCTTACCCTTACCCTTACCCTTACCCTTACCCTTACCCTTTCCCTTACCTTTACCCTTACCCTTTCCCTTGCTTTTACCCTTAAGCTTACCCTTACCCTTACCCTTACCCTTACCTTTACCCTTACCCTTACCCTTACCCTTACTCTTACCCTTGCTTTTACCCTTAAGCTTACCCTTACCCTTACCCTTACCCTTACCCTTACCCTTACCCTTACCCTTACCCTTACCCTTACCCTACCCTTACCCTTACCCTTACCCTTACCCTTACCCTTACCCTTACCCTTACCCTTACCCTTACCCTTACCCTTACCCTTACCCTTACCCTTACCCTTACCCTTACCCTTACCCTTACCCTTACCCTTACCCTTACCCTTACCCTTGCTTTTACCCTTAAGCTTACCCTTACCCTTACCCTTACCCTTACCCTTACCATTACCCTTGCTTTTACCCTTAAGCTTACCCTTACCCTTACCCTTACCCTTACCCTTACCCTTGCTTTTACCCTTAAGCTTACCCTTACCCTTACCCTTTTCCTTACCCTTAAGATTAACCTTACCCTTACCCTTACCCTTACCCTTACCCTTACCCTTACCCTTACCCTTACCCTTGCTTTTACCCTTAAGCTTACACTTACCCTTACCCTTACCCTTACCCTTACACTTACCCTTACCCTTACCCTTACCCTTACCCTTACCCTTGCATTTACCCTTAGGCTTACCCCTACCTTTACCCTTACCCTTACCCTTACCCTTACCCTTACCCTTACCCTTACCCTTACCCTTACCCTTACCCTTACCCTTACCCTCACCCTTGCTTTTACCCTTAAGCTTACCCTTACCCTTACCCTTACCCTTACCCTTACCCTTACCCTTGCTTTTACCCTAAAGCTTACCCTTACCCTTACCCTTACCCTTACCCTTACCCTTACCCTTACCCTTACCCTTACCCTTACCCTTGCTTTTACCCTTAAGCTTACCCTTACCCTTACCCTTACCCTTACCCTTACCCTTACCCTTACCCTTACCCTTACCCTTGCTTTTACCCTTAAGCTTACCCTTACCCTTACCCTTACTCTTACCCTTACCCTTACCCTTACCCTTACCCTTACCCTTACCCTTACCCTTACCCTTACCCTTACCCTTACCCTTACCCTTGCTTTTACCCTTAGGCTTACCCTTACCTTTACCCTTACCCTTACCCTTACCCTTACCCTTACCCTTACCCTTACTTTTTCCCTTAAGCTTACCCTTACCCTTACCCTTACCCTTACCCTTACCCTTACCCTTGCTTTTACCCTTAAGCTTACCCTTACCCTTACCCTTACCCTTACCCTTACCCTTGCTTTTACCCTTAGGCTTACCCTTACCCTTACCCTTACCCTAGCTTTTACCCTTAAGCTTACCCTTACCCTTACCCTTACCCTTACCCTTACCCTTACCCTTACCCTTACCCTTACCCTTACCCTTACCCTTACCCTTACCCTTACACTTACCCTTACCCTTACCCTTACCCTTACCCTTGCTTTTACCCTTAGGCTTACCCTTACCTTTACCCTTACCCTTACCCTTACCCTTACCCTTACCCTTACCCTTGCTTTTACCCTTAAGCTTACCCTTACCCTTACCCTTACCCTTACCCTTACCCTTGCTTTTACCCTTAAGCTTACCCTTACCCTTACCCTTACCCTTACCCTTACCCTTACCCTTACCCTTACCCTCACCCTTACCCTCACCCTTGCTTTTACCCTTAAGCTTACCCTTACCCTTACCCTTACCCTTACCCTTACCCTTACCCTTGCTTTTACCCTTAAGCTTACCCTTACCCTTACCCTTACCCTTACCCTTACCCTTACCCTTACCCTTACCCTTGCTTTTACCCTTAGGCTTACCCTTACCCTTACCCTTACCCTTACCCTTGCTTTTACCCTTAAGCTTACCCTTACCCTTACCCTTACCCTTACCCTTACCCTTACCCTTACCCTTACCCTTACCCTTACCCTTACCCTTACCCTTACCCTTGCTTTTACCCTTAGGCTTACCCTTACCTTTACCCTTACCCTTACCCTTACCCTTACCCTTACCCTTACCCTTACCCTTACCCTTGCTTTTACCCTTAAGCTTACCCTTACCCTTACCCTTACCCTTACCCTTACCCTTACCCTTACCCTTACCCTTACCCTTACTTTTACCCTTAAGCTTACCCTTACCCTTACCCTTACCCTTACCCTTACCCTTACCCTTACCCTTACCCTTACCCTTACCCTTACCCTTGCTTTTACCCTTAAGCTTACCCTTACCCTTACCCTTACCCTTACCCTTAAGCTTACCCTTACCCTTAGCTTTACCCTTACCCTTACCCTTACCCTTACCCTTACCCTTACCCTTGCTTTTACCCTTAAGCTTACCCTTACCCTTACCCTTACCCTTACCCTTACCCTTACCCTTGCTTTTACCCTTAAGCTTACCCTTACCCTTACCCTTACCCTTACCCTTAAGCTTACCCTTACCCTTACCCTTACCCTTACCCTTACCCTTACCCTTACCCTTACCCTTGCTTTTACCCTTAAGCTTACCCTTACCCTTACCCTTACCCTTACCCTTAAGCTTACCCTTACCCTTACCCTTACCCTTACCCTTACCCTTACCCTTGCTTTTACCCTTAAGCTTACCCTTACCCTTACCCTTACCCTTACCCTTAAGCTTACCCTTACCCTTACCCTTACCCTTACCCTTACCCTTACCCTTACCCTTACCCTTACCCTTGCTTTTACCCTTAAGCTTACCCTTACCCTTACCCTTACCCTTACCCTTAAGCTTACCCTTACCCTTACCCTTACCCTTACCCTTACCCTTACCCTTACCCTTACCCTTACCCTTGCTTTAACCCTTAAGCTTACCCTTACCCTTACCCTTACCCTTACCCTTACCCTTACCTTTACCCTTACCCTTACCCTTACCCTTACCCTTACCCTTACCCTTACCCTTACCCTTGCTTTAACCCTTAAGCTTACCCTTACCCTCACCCTTACCCTTACCCTTACCCTTGCTTTTACCCTTGAGCTCACCCTTACCCTTACCCATACCCTTACCCTTGTTTTACCCTTAGGCTTACCCTTACCCTTACCCTTACCCTTACCCTTGCTTTTACCCTTAAGCTTACCCTTACCCTTACCCTTACCCTTACCCTTACCCTTACCCTTACCCTTACCCTTACCCTTACCCTTACCTTTACCCTTACCCTTGCTTTTACCCTTAGGCTTACCCTTACCTTTACCCTTACCCTTACCCTTACACTTACCCTTACCCTTACCCTTACCCTTACCCTTACCCTTACCCTTACCCTTGCTTTTACCCTTAGGCTTACCCTTACCCTTACCCTTACCCTTACCCTTACCCTTAACCTTACCCTTGCTTTTACCCTTAAGCTTACCCTTACCCTTACCCTTACCCTCACCCTTACCCTTACCCTTACCCTTGCTTATACCCTTAAGCTTACCCTTACCCTTACCCTTACCCTTACCCTTACCCTTACCCTTACCCTTACCCTTACCCTTACCCTTACCCTTACCCTTGCTTTTACCCTTAGGCTTACCCTTACCTTTACCCTTACCCTTACCCTTACCCTTACCCTTGCTTTTACCCTCAAGCTTACCCTTACCCTTACCCTTACCCTTACCCTAACCCTTACCCTTGCTTTTACCCTTAAGCTTACCCTTACCCTTACCCTTACCCTTACCCTTACCCTTACCCTTACCCTTACCCTTACCCTTGCTTTAACCCTTAAGCTTACCCTTACCCTTACCCTTACCCTTACCCTTACCCTTACCCTTACCCTTACCCTTACCCTTACCCTTACCCTTACCCTTACCCTTACCCTTACCCTTGCTTTTACCCTTAAGCTTACCCTTACCCTTACCCTTACCCTTACCCTTACCCTTACCCTTGCTTTTACCCTAAGGCTTACCCTTACCTTTACCCTTACCCTTACCCTTACCCTTGCTTTTACCCTTAAGCTTACACTTACCCTTACCCTTACCCTTACCCTTACCCTTACCCTTGCTTTTACCCTTAAGCTTACCCTTACCCTTACCCTTACCCTTACCCTTACCCTTACCCTTACCCTTACCCTTACCCTTGCTTTTACCCTTACCTTTACCCTTGCCTTTACCCTTAGGCTTACCCTTACCCTTACCCTTACCCTTACCCTTACCCTTACCCTTACCCTTACCCTTGCTTTTACCCTTAAGCTTACCCTTACCCTTACCCTTACCCTTACCCTTACCCTTACCCTTACCCTTACCCTTACCCTTACCCTTGCTTTTACCCTTAAGCTTACCCTTACCCTTACCCTTACCCTTACCCTTACCCTTACCCTTACCCTTACCCTTACCCTTACCCTTACCCTTACCCTTACCCTTGCTTTTACCCTTAAGCTTACCCTTACCCTTACCCTTACCCTTACCCTTACCCTTACCCTTACCATTACCCTTACCCTTACCCTTACCCTTGCTTTTACCCTTAAGCTTACCCTTACCCTTACCCTTACCCTTACCCTTACCCTTACCCTTACCCTTACCCTTACCCTTACCCTTACCCTTACCCTTACCCTTACCCTTACCCATACCCTTGCTTTTACCCTTAGGCTTACCCTTACCTTTACCCTTACCCTTACCCTTACCCTTACCCTTACCCTTACCCTTACCCTTGCTTTTACCCTTAAGCTTACCCTTACCCTTACCCTTACCCTTACCCTTACCCTTACCCTTGCTTTTACCCTTAAGCTTACCCTTACCCTTACCCTTACCCTTACCCTTACCCTTGCTTTTACCCTTAGGCTTACCCTTACCCTTACCCTTACCCTTACCCTTACCCTTACCCTTACCCTTACCCTTACCCTTACTCTTACCCTTACCCTTACCCTTACCCTTACCCTTACCCTTACCCTTACCCTTACCCTCACCCTTGCTTTTACCCTTAAGCTTACCCTTACCCTTACCCTTACCCTTACCCTTACCCTTACCCTTACCCTTACCCTTACCCTTACCCTTACCCTTACCCTTACCCTTACCCTTACCCTTACCCTTGCTTTTACCCTTAGGCTTACCCTTACCTTTACCCTTACCCTTACCCTTACCCTTACCCTTACCCTTACCCTTGCTTTTACCCTTAAGCTTACCCTTACCCTTACCCTTACCCTTACCCTTGCTTTTACCCTTAAGCTTACCCTTACCCTTACCCTTACCCTTACCCTTACCCTTACCCTTACCGTTACCCTTACCCTTGCTTTTACCCTTAAGCTTACCCTTACCCTTACCCTTACCCTTACCCTTACCCTTACCCTTGCTTTTACCCTTAAGCTTACCCTTACCCTTACCCTTACCCTTACCCTTACCCTTACCCTTACCCTTACCCTTACCCTTACCCTTACCCTTACCCTTACCCTTACCCTTACCCTTGCTTTTACCCTTAGGCTTACCCTTACCTTTACACTTACCCTTACCTTTAGCCTTACCCTTACCCTTACCCTTGCTTTTACCCTTAAGCTTACCCTTACCCTTACCCTTACCCTTACCCTTACCCTTACCCTTACCCTTGATTTTACCCTTAAGCTTACCCTTACCCTTACCCTTACCCTTACCCTTACCCTTGCTTTTACCCTTAGGCTTACCCTTACCCTTACCCTTACCCTTACCCTTGCTTTTACCCTTAAGCTTACCCTTACACTTACCCTTACCCTTACCCTTACCCTTACCCTTACCCTTACCCTTACCCTTACCCTTACCCTTACCCTTACGCTTACCCTTGCTTTTACCCTTAGGCTTACCCTTACCTTTACCCTTACCCTTACCCTTACCCTTACCCTTACCCTTACCCTTACCCTTACCCTTACCCTTACCCTTACCCTTACCCTTGCTTTTACCCTTAAGCTTACCCTTACCCTTACCCTTACCCTTACCCTTACCATTGCTTTTACCCTTAAGCTTACCCTTACCCTTACCCTTACCCTTACCCTTACCCTCACCCTTACCCTTACCCTTACCCTTGCTTATACCCTTAAGCTTACCCTTACCCTTACCCTTACCCTTACCCTTACCCATACCCTTACCCTTACCCTTACCCTTACCCTTACCCTTACCCTTACCCTTGCTTTTACCCTTAGGCTTACCCTTACCTTTACCCTTACCCTTACCCTTACCCTTACCCTTACCCTTACCCTTACCCTTACCCTTACCCTTACCCTTGCTTTTACCCTTAAGCTTACCCTTACCCTTACCCTTACCCTTACCCTTACCCTAACCCTTACCCTTGCTTTTACCCTTTAGCTCACCCTTACCCTTACCCTTACCCTTACCCTTACCCTTACCCTTACCCTTACCCTTACCCTTACCCTTACCCTTACCCTTACCCTTACCCTTGCTTTTACCCTTAAGCTTACCCTTACCCTTACCCTTACCCTTACCCTTACCCTTACCCTTACCCTTACCCTTACCCTTACCCTTACCCTTACCCTTACCCTTACCCTTGCTTTTACCCTTAAGCTTACCCTTACCCTTACCCTTACCCTTACCCTAACCCTTGCTTTCACCCTTAGGCTTACCCTTACCTTTACCCTTACCCTTACCCTTACCCTTACCCTTACCCTTACCCTTACCCTTACCCTTACCCTTACCCTTGCTTTTACCCTTAAGCTTACCCTTACCCTTACCCTTACCCTTACCCTTACCCTTACCCTTACCCTTGCTTTTACCCTTAAGCTTACCCTTACCCTTACCCTTACCCTTACCCTTGCTTTTACCCTTAGGCTTACCCTTACCCTTACCCTTACCCTTACCCTTGCTTTTACCCTTAAGCTTACCCTTACCCTTACCCTTACTCTTACC
>CAUEHS010000439.1:0-28465 GCA_958510865.1 Myrrha octodecimguttata
TGGTCATTGACGAAGAACACCCTGTATCTCAGTTGTTTCGAAAGTTAGACTTTTTATTTTTGGAACGTTATTCTGGATTGTGAAGAGGAATGATTGGTGAAAATTTCAGTCGAATCAGAGCATTGGTTCGAAAGATACTATACTTGTCATTTGACGAAGAACACCCTGTATCTCAGTTGTTCGAAAGTTAGACTTTTTATTTTTGGAACGTTATTCTGGATTGTGAAGAGGAATGATTGGTGAAAATTTCAGTCGAATCAGAGCATTGGTTCGAAAGATACTATACTTGTCATTTGACGAAGAACACCCTGTATCTCAGTTGTTTCGAAAGTTAGACTTTTTATTTTTGGAACGTTATTCTGGATTGTGAAGAGGAATGATTGGTGAAAATTTCAGTCGAATCAGAGCATTGGTTCGAAAGATACTATACTTGTCATTTGACGAAGAACACCCTGTATCTCAGTTGTTTCGAAAGTTAGACTTTTTATTTTTGGAACGTTATTCTGGATTGTGAAGAGGAATGATTGGTGAAAATTTCAGTCGAATCAGAGCATTGGTTCGAAAGATACTATACTTGTCATTTGACGAAGAACACCCTGTATCTCAGTTGTTTCGAAAGTTAGACTTTTTATTTTTGGAACGTTATTCTGGATTGTGAAGAGGAATGATTGGTGAAAATTTCAGTCGAATCAGAGCATTGGTTCGAAAGATACTATACTTGTCATTTGACGAAGAACACCCTGTATCTCAGTTGTTTCGAAAGTTAGACTTTTTATTTTTGGAACGTTATTCTGGATTGTGAAGAGGAATGATTGGTGAAAATTTCAGTCGAATCAGAGCATTGGTTCGAAAGATACTATACTTGTCATTTGACGAAGAACACCCTGTATCTCAGTTGTTTCGAAAGTTAGACTTTTTATTTTTGGAACGTTATTCTGGATTGTGAAGAGGAATGATTGGTGAAAATTTCAGTCGAATCAGAGCATTGGTTCGAAAGATACTATACTTGTCATTTGACGAAGAACACCCTGTATCTCAGTTGTTTCGAAAGTTAGACTTTTTATTTTTGGAACGTTATTCTGGATTGTGAAGAGGAATGATTGGTGAAAATTTCAGTCGAATCAGAGCATTGGTTCGAAAGATACTATACTTGTCATTTGACGAAGAACACCCTGTATCTCAGTTGTTTCGAAAGTTAGACTTTTTATTTTTGGAACGTTATTCTGGATTGTGAAGAGGAATGATTGGTGAAAATTTCAGTCGAATCAGAGCATTGGTTCGAAAGATACTATACTTGTCATTTGACGAAGAACACCCTGTATCTCAGTTGTTTCGAAAGTTAGACTTTTTATTTTTGGAACGTTATTCTGGATTGTGAAGAGGAATGATTGGTGAAAATTTCAGTCGAATCAGAGCATTGGTTCGAAAGATACTATACTTGTCATTTGACGAAGAACACCCTGTATCTCAGTTGTTTCGAAAGTTAGACTTTTTATTTTTGGAACGTTATTCTGGATTGTGAAGAGGAATGATTGGTGAAAATTTCAGTCGAATCAGAGCATTGGTTCGAAAGATACTATACTTGTCATTTGACGAAGAACACCCTGTATCTCAGTTGTTTCGAAAGTTAGACTTTTTATTTTTGGAACGTTATTCTGGATTGTGAAGAGGAATGATTGGTGAAAATTTCAGTCGAATCAGAGCATTGGTTCGAAAGATACTATACTTGTCATTTGACGAAGAACACCCTGTATCTCAGTTGTTTCGAAAGTTAGACTTTTTATTTTTGGAACGTTATTCTGGATTGTGAAGAGGAATGATTGGTGAAAATTTCAGTCGAATCAGAGCATTGGTTCGAAAGATACTATACTTGTCATTTGACGAAGAACACCCTGTATCTCAGTTGTTTCGAAGTTAGACTTTTTATTTTTGGAACGTTATTCTGGATTGTGAAGAGGAATGATTGGTGAAAATTTCAGTCGAATCAGAGCATTGGTTCGAAAGATACTATACTTGTCATTTGACGAAGAACACCCTGTATCTCAGTTGTTTCGAAGTTAGACTTTTTATTTTTGGAACGTTATTCTGGATTGTGAAGAGGAATGATTGGTGAAAATTTCAGTCGAATCAGAGCATTGGTTCGAAAGATACTATACTTGTCATTTGACGAAGAACACCCTGTATCTCAGTTGTTTCGAAAGTTAGACTTTTTATTTTTGGAACGTTATTCTGGATTGTGAAGAGGAATGATTGGTGAAAATTTCAGTCGAATCAGAGCATTGGTTCGAAAGATACTATACTTGTCATTTGACGAAGAACACCCTGTATCTCAGTTGTTTCGAAAGTTAGACTTTTTATTTTTGGAACGTTATTCTGGATTGTGAAGAGGAATGATTGGTGAAAATTTCAGTCGAATCAGAGCATTGGTTCGAAAGATACTATACTTGTCATTTGACGAAGAACACCCTGTATCTCAGTTGTTTCGAAAGTTAGACTTTTTATTTTTGGAACGTTATTCTGGATTGTGAAGAGGAATGATTGGTGAAAATTTCAGTCGAATCAGAGCATTGGTTCGAAAGATACTATACTTGTCATTTGACGAAGAACACCCTGTATCTCAGTTGTTTCGAAAGTTAGACTTTTTATTTTTGGAACGTTATTCTGGATTGTGAAGAGGAATGATTGGTGAAAATTTCAGTCGAATCAGAGCATTGGTTCGAAAGATACTATACTTGTCATTTGACGAAGAACACCCTGTATCTCAGTTGTTTCGAAAGTTAGACTTTTTATTTTGGAACGTTATTCTGGATTGTGAAGAGGAATGATTGGTGAAAATTTCAGTCGAATCAGAGCATTGGTTCGAAAGATACTATACTTGTCATTTGACGAAGAACACCCTGTATCTCAGTTGTTTCGAAGTTAGACTTTTTATTTTTGGAACGTTATTCTGGATTGTGAAGAGGAATGATTGGTGAAAATTTCAGTCGAATCAGAGCATTGGTTCGAAAGATACTATACTTGTCATTTGACGAAGAACACCCTGTATCTCAGTTGTTTCGAAAGTTAGACTTTTTATTTTTGGAACGTTATTCTGGATTGTGAAGAGGAATGATTGGTGAAAATTTCAGTCGAATCAGAGCATTGGTTCGAAAGATACTATACTTGTCATTTGACGAAGAACACCCTGTATCTCAGTTGTTTCGAAAGTTAGACTTTTTATTTTTGGAACGTTATTCTGGATTGTGAAGAGGAATGATTGGTGAAAATTCAGTCGAATCAGAGCATTGGTTCGAAAGATACTATACTTGTCATTTGACGAAGAACACCCTGTATCTCAGTTGTTTCGAAAGTTAGACTTTTATTTTTGGAACGTTATTCTGGATTGTGAAGAGGAATGATTGGTGAAAATTTCAGTCGAATCAGAGCATTGGTTCGAAAGATACTATACTTGTCATTTGACGAAGAACACCCTGTATCTCAGTTGTTTCGAAAGTTAGACTTTTTATTTTTGGAACGTTATTCTGGATTGTGAAGAGGAATGATTGGTGAAAATTCAGTCGAATCAGAGCATTGGTTCGAAAGATACTATACTTGTCATTTGACGAAGAACACCCTGTATCTCAGTTGTTTCGAAAGTTAGACTTTTTATTTTTGGAACGTTATTCTGGATTGTGAAGAGGAATGATTGGTGAAAATTCAGTCGAATCAGAGCATTGGTTCGAAAGATACTATACTTGTCATTTGACGAAGAACACCCTGTATCTCAGTTGTTTCGAAAGTTAGACTTTTTATTTTTGGAACGTTATTCTGGATTGTGAAGAGGAATGATTGGTGAAAATTTCAGTCGAATCAGAGCATTGGTTCGAAAGATACTATACTTGTCATTTGACGAAGAACACCCTGTATCTCAGTTGTTTCGAAAGTTAGACTTTTTATTTTTGGAACGTTATTCTGGATTGTGAAGAGGAATGATTGGTGAAAATTTCAGTCGAATCAGAGCATTGGTTCGAAAGATACTATACTTGTCATTTGACGAAGAACACCCTGTATCTCAGTTGTTTCGAAAGTTAGACTTTTTATTTTTGGAACGTTATTCTGGATTGTGAAGAGGAATGATTGGTGAAAATTTCAGTCGAATCAGAGCATTGGTTCGAAAGATACTATACTTGTCATTTGACGAAGAACACCCTGTATCTCAGTTGTTTCGAAAGTTAGACTTTTTATTTTTGGAACGTTATTCTGGATTGTGAAGAGGAATGATTGGTGAAAATTTCAGTCGAATCAGAGCATTGGTTCGAAAGATACTATACTTGTCATTTGACGAAGAACACCCTGTATCTCAGTTGTTTCGAAAGTTAGACTTTTTATTTTTGGAACGTTATTCTGGATTGTGAAGAGGAATGATTGGTGAAAATTTCAGTCGAATCAGAGCATTGGTTCGAAAGATACTATACTTGTCATTTGACGAAGAACACCCTGTATCTCAGTTGTTTCGAAAGTTAGACTTTTTATTTTTGGAACGTTATTCTGGATTGTGAAGAGGAATGATTGGTGAAAATTTCAGTCGAATCAGAGCATTGGTTCGAAAGATACTATACTTGTCATTTGACGAAGAACACCCTGTATCTCAGTTGTTTCGAAAGTTAGCCTTTTTATTTTTGGAACGTTATTCTGGATTGTGAAGAGGAATGATTGGTGAAAATTTCAGTCGAATCAGAGCATTGGTTCGAAAGATACTATACTTGTCATTTGACGAAGAACACCCTGTATCTCAGTTGTTTCGAAAGTTAGACTTTTTATTTTTGGAACGTTATTCTGGATTGTGAAGAGGAATGATTGGTGAAAATTTCAGTCGAATCAGAGCATTGGTTCGAAAGATACTATACTTGTCATTTGACGAAGAACACCCTGTATCTCAGTTGTTTCGAAAGTTAGACTTTTTATTTTTGGAACGTTATTCTGGATTGTGAAGAGGAATGATTGGTGAAAATTTCAGTCGAATCAGAGCATTGGTTCGAAAGATACTATACTTGTCATTTGACGAAGAACACCCTGTATCTCAGTTGTTTCGAAAGTTAGACTTTTTATTTTTGGAACGTTATTCTGGATTGTGAAGAGGAATGATTGGTGAAAATTTCAGTCGAATCAGAGCATTGGTTCGAAAGATACTATACTTGTCATTTGACGAAGAACACCCTGTATCTCAGTTGTTTCGAAAGTTAGACTTTTTATTTTTGGAACGTTATTCTGGATTGTGAAGAGGAATGATTGGTGAAAATTTCAGTCGAATCAGAGCATTGGTTCGAAAGATACTATACTTGTCATTTGACGAAGAACACCCTGTATCTCAGTTGTTTCGAAAGTTAGACTTTTTATTTTTGGAACGTTATTCTGGATTGTGAAGAGGAATGATTGGTGAAAATTTCAGTCGAATCAGAGCATTGGTTCGAAAGATACTATACTTGTCATTTGACGAAGAACACCCTGTATCTCAGTTGTTTCGAAAGTCAGACTTTTATTTTTGGAACTTTATTCTGGATTGTGAAGAGGAATGATTGGTGAAAATTTCAGTCGAATCAGAGCATTGGTTCGAAAGATACTATACTTGTCATTTGACGAAGAACACCCTGTATCTCAGTTGTTTCGAAAGTTAGACTTTTTATTTTTGGAACGTTATTCTGGATTGTGAAGAGGAATGATTGGTGAAAATTCCAGTCGAATCAGAGCATTGGTTCGAAAGATACTATACTTGTCATTTGACGAAGAACACCCTGTATCTCAGTTGTTTCGAAAGTTAGACTTTTTAATTTTGGAACGTTATTCTGGATTGTGAAGAGGAATGATTGGTGAAAATTTCAGTCGAATCAGAGCATTGGTTCGAAAGATACTATACTTGTCATTTGACGAAGAACACCCTGTATCTCAGTTGTTTCGAAAGTTAGACTTTTTATTTTTGGAACGTTATTCTGGATTGTGAAGAGGAATGATTGGTGAAAATTCCAGTCGAATCAGAGCATTGGTTCGAAAGATACTATACTTGTCATTTGACGAAGAACATCCTGTATCTCAGTTGTTTCGAAAGTTAGACTTTTTATTTTTGGAACGTTATTCTGGATTGTGAAGAGGAATGATTGGTGAAAATTTCAGTCGAATCAGAGCATTGGTTCGAAAGATACTATACTTGTCATTTGACGAAGAACACCCTGTGTCTCAGTTGTTTCGAAAGTTAGACTTTTTATTTTTGGAACGTTATTCTGGATTGTGAAGAGGAATGATTGGTGAAAATTTCAGTCGAATCAGAGCATTGGTTCGAAAGATACTATACTTGTCATTTGACGAAGAACACCCTGTATCTCAGTTGTTTCGAAAGTTAGACTTTTTATTTTTGGAACGTTATTCTGGATTGTGAAGAGGAATGATTGGTGAAAATTTCAGTCGAATCAGAGCATTGGTTCGAAAGATACTATACTTGTCATTTGACGAAGAACACCCTGTATCTCAGTTGTTTCGAAAGTTAGACTTTTTATTTTTGGAACGTTATTCTGGATTGTGAAGAGGAATGATTGGTGAAAATTTCAGTCGAATCAGAGCATTGGTTCGAAAGATACTATACTTGTCATTTGACGAAGAACACCCTGTATCTCGGTTGTTTCGAAAGTTAGACTTTTTATTTTTGGAACGTTATTCTGGATTGTGAAGAGGAATGATTGGTGAAAATTTCAGTCGAATCAGAGCATTGGTTCGCAAGATACTATACTTGTCGTTTGACGAAGAACACCCTGTATCTCAGTTGTTTCGAAAGTTAGACTTTTTATTTTTGGAACGTTATTCTGGATTGTGAAGAGGAATGATTGGTGAAAATTTCAGTCGAATCAGAGCATTGGTTCGAAAGATACTATACTTGTCATTTGACGAAGAACACCCTGTATCTCAGTTGTTTCGAAAGTTAGACTTTTTATTTTTGGAACGATATTCTGGATTGTGAAGAGGAATGATTGGTGAAAATTTCAGTCGAATCAGAGCATTGGTTCGAAAGATACTATACTTGTCATTTGACGAAGAACACCCTGTATCTCAAATGTTTCGAAAGTAAGACTTTTTATTTTTGGAACGTTATTCTGAATTGTGAAGAGGAATGATTGGTGAAAATTTCAGTCGAATCAGAGCATTGGTTCGAAAGATACTATACTTGTCATTTGACGAAGAACACCCTGTATCTCAGTTGTTTCGAAAGTTAGACTTTTTATTTTTGGAACAATATTCTGGATTGTGAAGAGGAATGATTGGTGAAAATTTCAGTCGAATCAGAGCATTGGTTCGAAAGATACTATACTTGTCATTTGACGAAGAACACCCTGTATCTCAGTTGTTTCGAAAGTTAGACTTTTTATTTTTGGAACGTTATTCTGGATTGTGAAGAGGAATGATTGGTGAAAATTTCAGTCGAATCAGAGCATTGGTTCGAAAGATACTATACTTGTCATTTGACGAAGAACACCCTGTATCTCAGTTGTTTCGAAAGTTAGACTTTTTATTTTTGGAACGTTATTCTGGATTGTGAAGAGGAATGATTGGTGAAAATTTCAGTCGAATCAGAGCATTGGTTCGAAAGATACTATACTTGTCATTTGACGAAGAACACCCTGTATCTCAGTTGTTTCGAAAGTTAGACTTTTTATTTTTGGAACGTTATTCTGGATTGTGAAGAGGAATGATTGGTGAAAATTTCAGTCGAATCAGAGCATTGGTTCGAAAGATACTATACTTGTCATTTGACGAAGAACACCCTGTATCTCAGTTGTTTCGAAAGTTAGACTTTTTATTTTAAGAACGTTATTCTGGATTGTGAAGAGGAATGATTGGTGAAAATTTCAGTCGAATCAGAGCATTGGTTCGAAAGATACTATACTTGTCATTTGACGAAGAACACCCTGTATCTCAGTTGTTTCGAAAGTTAGACTTTTTATTTTTGGAACGTTATTCTGGATTGTGAAGAGGAATGATTGGTGAAAATTTCAGTCGAATCAGAGCATTGGTTCGAAAGATACTATACTTGTCATTTGACGAAGAACACCCTGTATCTCAGTTGTTTCGAAAGTTAGACTTTTTATTTTTGGAACGTTATTCTGGATTGTGAAGAGGAATGATTGGTGAAAATTTCAGTCGAATCAGAGCATTGGTTCGAAAGATACTATACTTGTCATTTGACGAAGAACACCCTGTATCTCAGTTGTTTCGAAAGTTAGACTTTTTATTTTTGGAACGTTATTCTGGATTGTGAAGAGGAATGATTGGTGAAAATTTCAGTCGAATCAGAGCATTGGTTCGAAAGATACTATACTTGTCATTTGACGAAGAACACCCTGTATCTCAGTTGTTTCGAAAGTTAGACTTTTTATTTTTGGAACGTTATTCTGGATTGTGAAGAGGAATGATTGGTGAAAATTTCAGTCGAATCAGAGCATTGGTTCGAAAGATACTATACTTGTCATTTGAAGAAGAACACCCTGTATCTCAGTTGTTTCGCAAGTTAGACTTTTTATTTTTGGAACGTTATTCTGGATTGTGAAGAGGAATGATTGGTGAAAATTTCAGTCGAATCAGAGCATTGGTTCGAAAGATACTATACTTGTCATTTGACGAAGAACACCCTGTATCCCAGTTGTTTCGAAAGTTAGACTTTTTATTTTTGGAACGTTATTCTGGATTGTGAAGAGGAATGATTGGTGAAAATTTCAGTCGAATCAGAGCATTGGTTCGAAAGATACTATACTTGTCATTTGACGAAGAACACCCTGTATCTCAGTTGTTTCGAAAGTTAGACTTTTTATTTTTGGAACGTTATTCTGGATTGTGAAGAGGAATGATTGGTGAAAATTTCAGTCGAATCAGAGCTTTGGTTCGAAAGATACTATACTTGTCATTTGACGAAGAACACCCTGTATCTCAGTTGTTTCGAAAGTTAGACTTTTTATTTTTGGAACGTTATTCTGGATTGTGAAGAGGAATGATTGGTGAAAATTTCAGTCGAATCAGAGCATTGGTTCGAAAGATACTATACTTGTCATTTGACGAAGAACACCCTGTATCTCAGTTGTTTCGAAAGTTAGACTTTTTATTTTTGGAACGTTATTCTGGATTGTGAAGAGGAATGATTGGTGAAAATTTCAGTCGAATCAGAGCATTGGTTCGAAAGATACTATACTTGTCATTTGACGAAGAACACCCTGTATCTCAGTTGTTTCGAAAGTTAGACTTTTTATTTTTGGAACGTTATTCTGGATTGTGAAGAGGAATGATTGGTGAAAATTTCAGTCGAATCAGAGCATTGGTTCGAAAGATACTATACTTGTCATTTGACGAAGAACACCCTGTATCTCAGTTGTTTCGAAAGTTAGACCTTTTTATTTTTGGAACGTTATTCTGGATTGTGAAGAGGAATGATTGGTGAAAATTTCAGTCGAATCAGAGCATTGGTTCGAAAGATACTATACTTGTCATTTGACGAAGAACACCCTGTATCTCAGTTGTTTCGAAAGTTAGACTTTTTATTTTTGGAAACTTATTCTGGATTGTGAAGAGGAATGATTGGTGAAAATTTCAGTCGAATCAGAGCATTGGTTCGAAAGATACTATACTTGTCATTTGACGAAGAACACCCTGTATCTCAGTTGTTTCGAAAGTTAGACTTTTTATTTTTGGAACGTTATTCTGGATTGTGAAGAGGAATGATTGGTGAAAATTTCAGTCGAATCAGAGCATTGGTTCGAAAGATACTATACTTGTCATTTGACGAAGAACACCCTGTATCTCAGTTGTTTCGAAAGTTAGACTTTTTATTTTTGAAACGTTATTCTGGATTGTGAAGAGGAATGATTGGTGAAAATTTCAGTCGAATCAGAGCATTGGTTCGAAAGATACTATACTTGTCATTTGACGAAGAACACCCTGTATCTCAGTTGTTTCGAAAGTTAGACTTTTTATTTTTGGAACGTTATTCTGGATTGTGAAGAGGAATGATTGGTGAAAATTTCAGTCGAATCAGAGCATTGGTTCGAAAGATACTATACTTGTCATTTGACGAAGAACACCCTGTATCTCAGTTGTTTCGAAAGTTAGACTTTTTATTTTTGGAACGTTATTCTGGATTGTGAAGAGGAATGATTGGTGAAAATTTCAGTCGAATCAGAGCATTGGTTCGAAAGATACTATACTTGTCATTTGACGAAGAACACCCTGTATCTCAGTTGTTTCGAAAGTTAGACTTTTTATTTTTGGAACGTTATTCTGGATTGTGAAGAGGAATGATTGGTGAAAATTTCAGTCGAATCAGAGCATTGGTTCGAAAGATACTATACTTGTCATTTGACGAAGAACACCCTGTATCTCAGTTGTTTCGAAAGTTAGACTTTTTATTTTTGGAACGTTATTCTGGATTGTGAAGAGGAATAATTGGTGAAAATTTCAGTCGAATCAGAGCATTGGTTCGAAAGATACTATACTTGTCATTTGACGAAGAACACCCTGTATCTCAGTTGTTTCGAAAGTTAGACTTTTTATTTTTGAAACTTTGTTCTGGATTGCGAAGAGGAATGATTGGTGAAAATTTCAGTCGAATCAGAGCATTGGTTCGAAAGATACTATACTTGTCATTTGACGAAGAACACCCTGTATCTCAGTTGTTTCGAAAGTTAGACTTTTTATTTTTGGAACGTTATTCTGGATTGTGAAGAGGAATGATTGGTGAAAATTTCAGTCGAATCAGAGCATTGGTTCGAAAGATACTATACTTGTCATTTGACGAAGAACACCCTGTATCTCAGTTGTTTCGAAAGTTAGACTTTTTATTTTTGTAACGTTATTCTGGATTGTGAAGAGGAATGATTGGTGAAAATTTCAGTGGAATCAGAGCATTGGTTCGAAAGATACTTTACTTGTCATTCGACGAAGAACACCCTGTATCTCAGTTGTTTCGAAAGTTAGACTTTTTATTTTTGGAACGTTATTCTGGATTGTGAAGAGGAATGATTGGTGAAAATTTCAGTCGAATCAGAGCATTGGTTCGAAAGATACTATACTTGTCATTTGACGAAGAACACCCTGTATCTCAGTTGTTTCGAAAGTTAGACTTTTTATTTTTGGAACGTTATTCTGGATTGTGAAGAGGAATGATTGGTGAAAATTTCAGTCGAATCAGAGCATTGGTTCGAAAGATACTATACTTGTCAATTGACGAAGAACACCCTGTATCTCAGTTGTTTCGAAAGTTAGACTTTTTATTTTTGGAACGTTATTCTGGATTGTGAAGAGGAATGATTGGTGAAAATTTCAGTCGAATCAGAGCATTGGTTCGAAAGATACTATACTTGTCATTTGATGAAGAACACCCTGTATCTCAGTTGTTTCGAAAGTTAGACTTTTTATTTTTGGAACGTTATTCTGGATTGTGAAGAGGAATGATTGGTGAAAATTTCAGTCGAATCAGAGCATTGGTTCGAAAGATACTATACTTGTCATTTGACGAAGAACACCCTCCCCAGTAGCACACAAATATTGGACCAATATTGGGCCAATATTGTGAAAATATTGGCCCAACATAGTTTCTCAATATTGGCCCAATAAAGAATGTTGACTTTTTGCAATATTGGGCCAATATTGGATACCAACATAGGCCCAATATTGGACATCCATATTGGCCCAATTTATGATACCAATATTGGCCCAATAATGAATGTTGACTTTTTGCAATATTGGGCCAACATTGGATACCGATTTAAGCCCAATATTGGACATCCATATTGGCCCAATATTGGACATCCATATTGGCCCAATATTGGACATCCATATTGGCCCAATATATGATACCAATATTGGCCCAATAATGAATGTTGACTTTTTGCAATATTGGGCCAACATTGGTTACCAACATAAGCCCAATATTGGAAATATACATTGGTCAAATATAGAATACTAATATTGGCCCAATATTGGATACCAATATTGGCCCAATATTGGAAACCAATATTGGCCCAATATTGGAAACCAATATTGGCCCAATATTCAAAAAGTAAAAAAATAAAATTATAAATATATTCGCGTTTTTCAAGTACACACAGAATCAACCCACTACGAAACTCATGACCGACCACCACTCCCCATCACCGACCTTCCTGAAACCCACCAACTTGAGACTCTGACGTACGACCCACCTATAGAAATACGAGAAACCACCAACCTGAAAAATCCAACACCAACCAATCGTCCGCTGCGGGAATAGAACCCGGACAATCTGCGCCGCAAGTATAAAGCTCTACCATTGGGCTACCCATGACCATACGAGTTCAGGCTTATGATGCGTAATATTACATTGTATTTGTTTTGATTACGACCAACGCTGAATAACTCTGAACTGTTTTTGTATTGATTTAGTTGGTTAGATAAGTATTTCAGGAAAATTTTCACTTTAATAGAATATTAAGCTTTTCAAACCGGGTTAAGGAGAGGTAGGTTTATTATTGCTGCTGATTATTATGCTTGTGTGAGTTAGGAGACCGCGTTATTTGATATTTCACTCATTTCAGTGAAATTTCGTGATTATTAATGTATGAAAGTATGAATCTTCAAAATATGGAGAAGGTTTGATTTTTTTACTTCATTATTCATCAATTACAATGATTTCCGCACGCGTTGAAGAGAGCAAGAAAACATAGCATCCAAAATCTGATGAGGATGAAAATTATCAATTTTAACCAACAAAAAACGGAAGGTTCTGAAAAATCCGTTTTAGGCGACCATCGAACTGATGACGTCATTAAGAAGTTCGCTAAAATGGAATATAATATTGCGTGTGACGTCACCGGTGTCACCGCTACGGCGCTAAAATACCAGTTATAAAAGATTTAACAGTAGTCAAACTTATGTTTTCGACTTTTACGAACTGTTTTCTAAAATGTTTGCGTGTGACGTCACTATTGTGACGCTAAAATATGAATAGTTCAAAAGACACGAAAAATGTTTCAAAGATAGGCACGACAAATTTCAGCTATAAAATATCTTATTATCACAATATAAAGTACACTCGACTGTGATCTCGTATTCCTTTCATTAATTTTTATATGTAGAATAATTCGTGGGATTGGAATTCATTCCTTCACTTTTCGCTAGGTACTGTTTTGTTGCTTCGTCAAGCTCTCTAATATAGAATACTTAGTGAAACAACATGAATAAATCAACATAGTATAGGAATTCAAAAACTTATTTTCTAACCTCCGAAGCAGCGGATGTGTTGATGTGGTAGTGGTTCCTGTTCATCCAAAAAGTTATTCATCTGAGAATCGAAGAACAGGATTTCATTCATATGTTCGTCACGTCACATGTCAGTTTTGTTTATCTTTCCGATTCAATATCGATGAAAATACTGTTTCAATTCAAATAACTGCTTCCGAGGTAAGAAAATAAGTTTTTGAAATCCTATACTATGTTGATTTATTCATAAGTATTCTATATTAAAAAGCTTGAAGAAGCAACAAAACAGTCGCGAAACGTCGCTTGAAGGAATGAATTAGTGTCTCATTTCCAACCTATTTCAATCCCATAAATTATTTCGAATATAAACTAAACTGTTAATGGAATTATCGTTCCTCTACGAGATGAACAATGCATGCCAATATTCAGTATACTTGTTCTAACTCTGAGCTTGTTTCGCACTTACAGAATACTCTCATCGTATTTCACCTATATGAAGGTAAATTATTTTCTATAGGTTAATACGTATAAGGGGTTATCTGTGCGCAGAAAATTAAGTCACACTCATCGTTGCACCTGAATATATTATAGTATTGAAATAATTTATAAACCCTAACAAATAATCTGTTATATTTTGCATTTCTAACGAATAATTCTTAGAAATAATTCCCTTGTTATTGCCTCAGGGCTATTTGACAACCGAAAGTGGCACCCGTCTACCAGATGTTATTTTATTGCCCTTGCAAGGGTTTGTCACTTATCGTTTTTCGATGTTTTTGTCGCTCAGAGCTCGAACTATTTTTTCAATTCATCATTTGAATAGGGTTTGCTTCAATCAATCTATAAATGTTTTAATCAATTGTCATACAATTTGTATTATAACGATACAGTAGCTCCCAGAGCTATTAGCTCGCTCTGTCGTCATTCGTCATCGTACCTGAACTTACGGGGACCTGTAACCCCTTAATGATGCTCTCGTTCTACATTGAATGGAGGCATTTTGCACAGATAGCTTTTCAATCGCCTCTGGGTTTCTATCCTTTTACTTTTTTATTTAACGGTTTGAATGAGTATGTATTCGGTAATTTCCACTGTATTTACGCGCTTGTTCTGGGGAACAACGCGTTATCGTCTCGTCACAATGTCTGCAACTCTCGAATTTTGAGCTGAAATTGGTCTCAAACGACTAGGTTAGACTCAAATTTGATTCTGTCCATCCGGCCGTGTGCGTTCTAACTTTCGAAAGAAAGGACCTAGAGTTTTGAATTTCTCAGGTTGGGCTTAGATCCTGAAAATCTCGACTGAGTTCGTTATTGGACCAAATCGACCAAACATTTTTGGAGTATATGAAATTTTGAGGTTAATTTCTCGATATTTCATGGAGAACTGATTCGATCGAATTGAAATTTCGTGACAAGTTCTTGAATACCAACAAACAAATAAGTGTGGAGTTTCGTATGGATCTAATTGTTAAAAACTTTATAGAAATAATTATTCAAAAATTTTCGAAATTTTCATTGGACATTTCTTTTTCTCGGAAAGTGTTGATCAGATTTCAACTGAATTTGGCACATATATCTTAGAATCAGTCTTCCAACAAGAACGTTTCAAATTTCAATTCGATACGATATTTACTTCCGGAGAAATATGACAAAAATTTTGACGTTATTTCCTCAACATATCAAGAAAAACAAATGCGATCAGATCGAAACATGATAATAATAAGAAGGATACCAAAGCGAAACCTTCCGCAAAATTTCGTATGGATCTAGTGGTTAAAAAATTTGAAGAAAATGTTTACCCGAAAATGTTTGAAATTTTTGTGGAAAAATTTTTTTTTCTCGGAACATTTTAATGAAATCCGTCACAGGCCTTGGAATCAATATTCAAAAACGGAATTTCAAATTTAAACTTGAGATATTTGCTTTCGGGGATATATGAAAAAAAAATTGTCAAATTTCGTTGTTTGAAATTTCCTGGATATGTCGAGAAGCACAATTTCAATTTGATCTAATATTTATTTCCGGAGGTATTAAGAAAAAAATATGTAAAATTTCGTTGTTATTTGAAATTTTCAGAATATTTCCTTAATATCTCGATGGCTATCGACACGATCAGATTGAAAATTGGGATAAAGCTTGAAATCAATATTTCAAAACAGCGCTTCGAATTTCAGTTTGATCCGATATTTATATTCGGAGATATTGGAAGATTGAGGTTATTTCCTCAATATTCCAAGAAGAACAGAAGCGAACAGATTCAAACTATGTAGTAAGTAGAAAAATACTTAAAACTGACAAATTTTGTTAGGACCGTAGGGGTGAAAAACTGTAAAAATGTATTCAAATATTTTGGGAATTTTTGTTGAAGAATTTTTCAACCGAAAGCTTTTCATCAGATTTCAATAAAATTGGTGAGAACCTCGATTCAGTATTTTACAACAGTGTTTCGAAGTTCAGTTCCATCTGATATTTATCTTTGGAGATATTGAGAAAAAAAATGTGTCGAATTTCTTGTAATTAATTATATATATATATGTGGCGTCATTGGATGGTTTCACCCGTTCGCAAATTCAGCTTTCGGAATTGAACCGGTTCAACAAAAAAAATCAAGTCTCTAAATGTCTTTTCATTTTACGTTTGGCAGTTAGGCCGACCTTAACTATAAAAAATCTAGAAAAGCACTGACGTGAAGTCAGCAGCTTTTACGCGCTTGTTCACAGTGCGGAATTGTGACTTGGAAATTTCAGTGAAATTTCAATGAAATATAAAAATTTTCGAAAAAAAAAATTTTCTTCTCCAATTTTTCCATGGATAATTCTTCCCATTGACACTGTGCATCTTTCAACCAAGTTTCCTTTCGATCAGATAAATATTTTTCGAGTTATTGAGAAATCAAAATTTCAAATGGCTGTAGCACAAAAACCATTCGGCAGATTTGGCCCATTAACGAACTTAACCGAGATATTCAGGCTCGTAACCAAATCTGAAAATTTCAAGACTCTAGGTAGTTCCTTTCCAGAGTTACAGCGCACACGGCCGGAAGGACGGCCGAACGCCAGAATCAATTTTGACCACGGATTCTTCATCAGTGAGTCCAACCTAGTCGTTTGATATCCATTTTGGCTCAAAATTCGAAAATTACAGACATCGTGACGAAGTAATGATGCGTGTTCCCCAAAACAAGCCCGTAAAAAGATTCGTTGCACACTAATGAATTAGGAAGTGAAGGGATGGAACAACTATCGGGATGCAAAAAGGAATATTATGTAAAAATAAAATGTGAATCGAAGAATGATACGCGACAACTCCTTGAAATGTAAGCAAAGGGCAATAAAACAGCATCTGGTTAGACGGAAGCCACTCTCGGGCGATAAATGGCCCTGAGGCTATAACAAGGGAATGTGTTTCGAGATTTATTCGTTGGAAATATAAATTATAACTAATACTTATTTTAAGGATTTATTGATTAGTTCAACCTCAACAGGTGTGATGATCAGGGTGACTTAATTTTCTGTGCACAGATAATAACCTATATTATGGAATTATGTACCTTCATTGGTGAAATACGTTGAAAGTATTCTGTAAGTGCGAAATAACCTCAGAATTAGCATAAATGAATTCATTTCTGAATATTCGATTAATACTGAGTTACTTGATTTCCTATTTTTTAATATACAATAATTTGTTTTAACTGGTCCCAATCGCCTGAATAAATTGCAGAATTTTCTTTTGACTCGAACACGCGTTAGATTGAATATCTCCTCTAGACTCTAGACAATAAGATAATCAAAATTGTTCGGAATTTCGGCTTGTGTAGTATCAGAATACTTATCTGGATAGCTTTCAGTTCGGATTAATATCTCCAAAATGAAGTCCCCTGAAAAAGTGGAAAGCTTAGTCGGTAAATTCATGAGAATTGATGTATTTACCCATCAGTTCAGATTAAATTCTACTATTACATGTACAAAATGCTTCGATATATCGTCCAAAATAATCAACCTGAAAGGAATAATATAACCAGAAGTATTCGATTTTTCAAGGGAATTCAGAAATCTTACAGTATATTCTTCTAGAGTATGTCCATTGCAAGCCTCCAAAGTTTGCCATTAACCGAAGTTCCACAGGAAAACGATTCACACTCATAATCCCCTTGTCCCTTTATTGGGCCAATATTGGTAGCAATGTAATTTACAATACTGTCGAATAACTATACCAAATATTGGACCAATATTGGCGATATCATTGATAAACAATATTGGCGCAATCCACTCATTTCAATATTCGGCCAATATTGGTAGCAATGTAATTTACAATATTGACCAAGAAAGTATGCCCAATATTGGCGATACCATTGATAAACGATATTGGCGCAATATACTAATCCCAATATTGGGCCAATATTGGTAGCAATGTTATTTACAATATTGGCCAAAAAACTATGCCCCATATTGGACCAATATTGACGATACGGTGGAAAACAATATTGGCGCAATCCACTCATCCCAATATTGGGCCAATATTGGTAGCAATGTTATTTTCAATATTGGCTAAAACCCCATTCCCAATATCGGACTAATATTGGCGATACATTGACAAAAAATATTGGCGCAATCCACTTATCCCGATATTGGGCCAATATCGGTAGCAATGTAATTTACAATATTGACCAAAAAACTATGCCCAATGTTGGACCAATATTGGCGATACCATGGATAAACAATATTGGCGCCATCCACTCATCTCGATATTGGGCTAATATTGGTAGCAATGTAATTTTCAATATTGGCCAAAAGAACTTTTCCACCAATATTGGCGATACGTTTGATGAACAATATTGGCGCAATCCACTTACACCGATATTGGACCAATATTGGTAGCAATGTGATTAACAATATTGGCAAAAAACCATGCCCAATATAGGACCAATATTGGCGATACCATCGATAAACAATATTGGCGCAATCCACTTATCCCGATATTGGGCCAATATTGGTAGCTATGTGATTTAAAATATTGGCTTATAACCTATGCCCAATATTGGACCAATATTGGCGAAACCATTGATTAACAATATTGGCGCAATCCACTTATCCCGATATTGGGCCAATATTGGTAACAATGTGATTCACAATATTGGGTAAAAAACTATGCCCAATATTGGACCAATATTGGCGATTCCATCGATAAACAATATTGGCGCAATCCACTTATTCCGGTATTGGGCCAATATTGGTAGCAATGTGATTTACAATATTGACTTATAACCTATGCCTAATATTGGACCAATATTGGCGAAACCATTGATTAACAATATTGGCGCAATCCACTTATCCCGATATTGGGCCAATATTGGTACCAATGTAATTCACAATATTGGCTAAAAAACTATGCCGAATATTGGACCAATATTGGCGATACCATTGATAAACAATATTGGCGCAATCCACTTATCCCGATAATGGGCCAATATTGGTAGCAATGTGATTTACAATATTGGCTAATAACTTATGCCCAATATTGGACCAATATTGGCATTACCATTGATAAACAATATTGGCACAATCCACTCATCCCAATATTGGGCCAATATTGGCAAAAGTACTAATTCACAATATTGGCCTTATCACAAATTTCGATATTGGGCCAACATTGGCGTATACTCGTTTTTCGATGTACGATGAATCTATATTGGGCCAATATTGAATCAATGTTTAGCCAAGATTGTGTGCTACTGGGGCTGTATCTCAGTTGTTTCGAAAGTTAGACTTTTTATTTTTGGAACGTTATTCTGGATTGTGAAGAGGAATGATTGGTGAAAATTTCAGTCGAATCAGAGCATTGGTTCGAAAGATACTATACTTGCCATTTGACGAAGAACACCCTGTATCTCAGTTGTTTCGAAAGTGAGACTTTTTATTTTTGGAACGTTATTCTGGATTGTGAAGAGGAATGAGTGGTGAAAATTTCAGTCGAATCAGAGCATTGGTTCGAAAGATACTATACTTGTCATTTGACGAAGAACACCCTGTATCTCAGTTGTTTCGAAAGTTAGACTTTTTATTTTTGGAACGTTATTCTGGATTGTGAAGAGGAATGATTGGTGAAAATTTCAGTCGAATCAGAGCATTGGTTCGAAAGATACTATACTTGTCATTTGACGAAGAACACCCTGTATCTCAGTTGTTTCGAGAGTTAGACTTTTTATTTTTGGAACGTTATTCTGGATTGTGAAGAGGAATGATTGGTGAAAATTTCAGTCGAATCAGAGCATTGGTTCGAAAGATACTATACTTGTCATTTGACGAAGAACACCCTGTATCTCAGTTGTTTCGAAAGTTAGACTTTTTATTTTTGGAACGTTATTCTGGATTGTGAAGAGGAATGATTGGTGAAAATTTCAGTCGAATCAGAGCATTGGTTCGAAAGATACTATACTTGTCATTTGACGAAGAACACCCTGTATCTCAGTTGTTTCGAAAGTTAGACTTTTTATTTTTGGAACGTTATTCTGGATTGTGAAGAGGAATGATTGGTGAAAATTTCAGTCGAATCAGAGCATTGGTTCGAAAGATACTATACTTGTCATTTGACGAAGAACACCCTGTATCTCAGTTGTTTCGAAAGTTAGACTTTTTATTTTTGGAACGTTATTTTGGATTGTGAAGAGGAATGATTGGTGAAAATTTCAGTCGAATCAGAGCATTGGTTCGAAAGATACTATACTTGTCATTTGACGAAGAACACCCTGTATCTCAGTTGTTTCGAAAGTTAGACTTTTTATTTTTGGAACGTTATTCTGGATTGTGAAGAGGAATGATTGGTGAAAATTTCAGTCGAATCAGAGCATTGGTTCGAAAGATACTATACTTGTCATTTGACGAAGAACACCCTGTATCTCAGTTGTTTCGAAAGTTAGACTTTTTATTTTTGGAACGTTATTCTGCATTGTGAAGAGGAATGATTGGTGAAAATTTCAGTCGAATCAGAGCATTGGTTCGAAAGATACTATACTTGTCATTTGACGAAGAACACCCTGTATCTCAGTTGTTTCGAAAGTTAGACTTTTTATTTTTGGAACGTTATTCTGGATTGTGAAGAGGAATGATTGGTGAAAATTTCAGTCGAATCAGAGCATTGGTTCGAAAGATACTATACTTGTCATTTGACGAAGAACACCCTGTATCTCAGTTGTTTCGAAAGTTAGACTTTTTATTTTTGGAACGTTATTCTGGATTGTGAAGAGGAATGATTGGTGAAAATTTCAGTCGAATCAGAGCATTGGTTCGAAAGATACTATACTTGTCATTTGACGAAGAACACCCTGTATCTCAGTTGTTTCGAAAGTTAGACTTTTTATTTTTGGAACGTTATTCTGGATTGTGAAGAGGAATGATTGGTGAAAATTTCAGTCGAATCAGAGCATTGGTTCGAAAGATACTATACTTGTCATTTGACGAAGAACACCCTGTATCTCAGTTGTTTCGAAAGTTAGACTTTTTATTTTTGGAACGTTATTCTGGATTGTGAAGAGGAATGATTGGTGAAAATTTCAGTCGAATCAGAGCATTGGTTCGAAAGATACTATACTTGTCATTTGACGAAGAACACCCTGTATCTCAGTTGTTTCGAAAGTGAGACTTTTTATTTTTGGAACGTTATTCTGGATTGTGAAGAGGAATGAGTGGTGAAAATTTCAGTCGAATCAGAGCATTGGTTCGAAAGATACTATACTTGTCATTTGACGAAGAACACCCTGTATCTCAGTTGTTTCGAAAGTTAGACTTTTTATTTTTGAAACGTTATTCTGGATTGTGAAGAGGAATGATTGGTGAAAATTTCAGTCGAATCAGAGCATTGGTTCGAAAGATACTATACTTGTCATTTGACGAAGAACACCCTGTATCTCAGTTGTTTCGAAAGTTAGACTTTTTATTTTTGGAACGTTATTCTGGATTGTGAAGAGGAATGATTGGTGAAAATTTCAGTCGAATCAGAGCATTGGTTCGAAAGATACTATACTTGTCATTTGACGAAGAACACCCTGTATCTCAGTTGTTTCGAAAGTTAGACTTTTTATTTTTGGAACGTTATTCTGGATTGTGAAGAGGAATGATTGGTGAAAATTTTAGTCGAATCAGAGCATTGGTTCGAAAGATACTATACTTGTCATTTGACGAAGAACACCCTGTATCTCAGTTGTTTCGAAAGTTAGACTTTTTATTTTTGGAACGTTAATCTGGATTGTGAAGAGGAATGATTGGTGAAAATTTCAGTCGAATCAGAGCATTGGTTCGAAAGATACTATACTTGTCATTTGACGAAGAACACCCTGTATCTCAGTTGTTTCGAAAGTTAGACTTTTTATTTTTGGAACGTTATTTTGGATTGTGAAGAGGAATGATTGGTGAAAATTTCAGTCGAATCAGAGCATTGGTTCGAAAGATACTATACTTGTCATTTGACGAAGAACACCTTGTATCTCAGTTGTTTCGAAAGTTAGACTTTTTATTTTTGGAACGTTATTCTGGATTGTGAAGAGGAATGATTGGTGAAAATTTCAGTCGAATCAGAGCATTGGTTCGAAAGATACTATACTTGTCATTTGACGAAGAACACCCTGTATCTCAGTTGTTTCGAAAGTTAGACTTTTTATTTTTGGAACGTTATTCTGGATTGTGAAGAGGAATGATTGGTGAAAATTTCAGTCGAATCAGAGCATTGGTTCGAAAGATACTATACTTGTCATTTGACGAAGAACACCCTGTATCTCAGTTGTTTCAAAAGTTAGACTTTTTATTTTTGGAACGTTATTCTGGATTGTGAAGAGGAATGATTGGTGAAAATTTCAGTCGAATCAGAGCATTGGTTCGAAAGATACTATACTTGTCACTTGACGAAGAACACCCTGTATCTCAGTTGTTTCGAAAGTTAGACTTTTTATTTTTGGAACGTTATTCTGGATTGTGAAGAGGAATGATTGGTGAAAATTTCAGTCGAATCAGAGCATTGGTTCGAAAGATACTATACTTGTCATTTGACGAAGAACACCCTGTATCTCAGTTGTTTCGAAAGTTAGACTTTTTATTTTTGGAACGTTATTCTGGATTGTGAAGAGGAATGATTGGTGAAAATTTCAGTCGAATCAGAGCATTGGTTCGAAAGATACTATACTTGTCATTTGACGAAGAACACCCTGTATCTCAGTTGTTTCGAAAGTTAGACTTTTTATTTTTGGAACGTTATTCTGGATTGTGAAGAGGAATGATTGGTGAAAATTTCAGTCGAATCAGAGCATTGGTTCGAAAGATACTATACTTGTCATTTGACGAAGAACACCCTGTATCTCAGTTGTTTCGAAAGTTAGACTTTTTATTTTTGGAACGTTATTCTGGATTGTGAAGAGGAATGATTGGTGAAAATTTCAGTCGAATCAGAGCATTGGTTCGAAAGATACTATACTTGTCATTTGACGAAGAACACCCTGTATCTCAGTTGTTTCGAAAGTTAGACTTTTTATTTTTGGAACGTTATTCTGGATTGTGAAGAGGAATGATTGGTGAAAATTTCAGTCGAATCAGAGCATTGGTTCGAAAGATACTATACTTGTCATTTGACGAAGAACACCCTGTATCTCAGTTGTTTCGAAAGTTAGACTTTTTATTTTTGGAACGTTATTCTGGATTGTGAAGAGGAATGATTGGTGAAAATTTCAGTCGAATCAGAGCATTGGTTCGAAAGATACTATACTTGTCATTTGACGAAGAACACCCTGTATCTCAGTTGTTTCGAAAGTTAGACTTTTTATTTTTGGAACGTTATTCTGGATTGTGAAGAGGAATGATTGGTGAAAATTTCAGTCGAATCAGAGCATTGGTTCGAAAGATACTATACTTGTCATTTGACGAAGAACACCCTGTATCTCAGTTGTTTCGAAAGTTAGACTTTTTATTTTTGGAACGTTATTCTGGATTGTGAAGAGGAATGATTGGTGAAAATTTCAGTCGAATCAGAGCATTGGTTCGAAAGATACTATACTTGTCATTTGACGAAGAACACCCTGTATCTCAGTTGTTTCGAAAGTTAGACTTTTTATTTTTGGAACGTTATTCTGGATTGTGAAGAGGAATGATTGGTGAAAATTTCAGTCGAATCAGAGCATTGGTTCGAAAGATACTATACTTGTCATTTGACGAAGAACACCCTGTATCTCAGTTGTTTCGAAAGTTAGACTTTTTATTTTTGGAACGTTATTCTGGATTGTGAAGAGGAATGATTGGTGAAAATTTCAGTCGAATCAGAGCATTGGTTCGAAAGATACTATACTTGTCATTTGACGAAGAACACCCTGTATCTCAGTTGTTTCGAAAGTTAGACTTTTTATTTTTGGAACGTTATTCTGGATTGTGAAGAGGAATGATTGGTGAAAATTTCAGTCGAATCAGAGCATTGGTTCGAAAGATACTATACTTGTCATTTGACGAAGAACACCCTGTATCTCAGTTGTTTCGAAAGTTAGACTTTTTATTTTTGGAACGTTATTCTGGATTGTGAAGAGGAATGATTGGTGAAAATTTCAGTCGAATCAGAGCATTGGTTCGAAAGATACTATACTTGTCATTTGACGAAGAACACCCTGTATCTCAGTTGTTTCGAAAGTTAGACTTTTTATTTTTGGAACGTTATTCTGGATTGTGAAGAGGAATGATTGGTGAAAATTTCAGTCGAATCAGAGCATTGGTTCGAAAGATACTATACTTGTCATTTGACGAAGAACACCCTGTATCTCAGTTGTTTCGAAAGTTAGACTTTTTATTTTTGGAACGTTATTCTGGATTGTGAAGAGGAATGATTGGTGAAAATTTCAGTCGAATCAGAGCATTGGTTCGAAAGATACTATACTTGTCATTTGACGAAGAACACCCTGTATCTCAGTTGTTTCGAAAGTTAGACTTTTTATTTTTGGAACGTTATTCTGGATTGTGAAGAGGAATGATTGGTGAAAATTTCAGTCGAATCAGAGCATTGGTTCGAAAGATACTATACTTGTCATTTGACAAAGAACACCCTGTATCTCAGTTGTTTCGAAAGTTAGACTTTTTATTTTTGGAACGTTATTCTGGATTGTGAAGAGGAATGATTGGTGAAAATTTCAGTCGAATCAGAGCATTGGTTCGAAAGATACTATACTTGTCATTTGACGAAGAACACCCTGTATCTCAGTTGTTTCGAAAGTTAGACTTTTTATTTTTGGAACGTTATTCTGGATTGTGAAGAGGAATGATTGGTGAAAATTTCAGTCGAATCAGAGCATTGGTTCGAAAGATACTATACTTGTCATTTGACGAAGAACACCCTGTATCTCAGTTGTTTCGAAAGTTAGACTTTTTATTTTTGGAACGTTATTCTGGATTGTGAAGAGGAATGATTGGTGAAAATTTCAGTCGAATCAGAGCATTGGTTCGAAAGATACTATACTTGTCATTTGACGAAGAACACCCTGTATCTCAGTTGTTTCGAAAGTTAGACTTTTTATTTTTGAATCGTTATTCTGTATTGTGAAGAGGAATGATTGGTGAAAATTTCAGTCGAATCGGAGCATTGGTTCGAAAGATACTATACTTGTCATTTGACGAGGAACACCCTGTATCTCAGTTGTTTCGAAGTTAGACTTTTTATTTTTGAATCGTTATTCTGGATTGTGAAGAGGAATGATTGGTAAAAATTTCAGTCGAATCAGAGCATTGGTTCGAAAGATACTATACCTGTCATTTGACGAAGAACACCCTGTATCTCAGTTGTTTCGGAAGTTAGACTTTTTATTTTTGGAACGTTATTCTGGATTGTGAAGAGGAATGATTGGTGAAAACTTCAGTCGAATCAGAGCATTGGTTCGAAAGATACTATACCTGTCATTTGACGAAGAACACCCTGTATCTCAGTTGTTTCGAAAGTTTGACTTTTTATTTTTGGATCGTTATTCTGGATTGTGAAGAGGAATGATTGGTGAAAATTTCAGTCGAATCAGAGCATTGGTTCGAAAGATACTATACCTGTCATTTGACGAAGAACACCCTGTATCTCAGTTGTTTCGAAAGTTAGACTTTTTATTTTTGGAACGTTATTCTGGATTGTGAAGAGGAATGATTGGTGAAAATTTCAGTCGAATCAGAGCATTGGTTCGAAAGATACTATACTTGTCATTTGACGAAGAACACCCTGTATCTCAGTTGTTTCGAAAGTAAGACTTTTTATTTTTGGAACGTTATTCTGGATTGTGAAGAGGAATGATTGGTGAAAATTTCAGTCGAATCAGAGCATTGGTTCGAAAGATACTATACTTGTCATTTAACGAAGAACACCCTGTATCTCAGTTGTTTCGAAAGTTAGACTTTTTATTTTTGAATCGTTATTCTGGATTGTGAAGAGGAATGATTGGTGAAAATTTCAGTCGAATCAGAGCATTGGTTCGAAAGATACTATACTTGTCATTTGACGAAGAACACCCTGTATCTCAGTTGTTTCGAAAGTTAGACTTTTTATTTTTGGAACGTTATTCTGGATTGTGAAGAGGAATGATTGGTGAAAATTTCAGTCGAATCAGAGCATTGGTTCGAAAGATACTATACTTGTCATTTGACGAAGAACACCCTGTATCTCAGTTGTTTCTAAAGTTAGACTTTTTATTTTGGAACGTTATTCTGGATTGTGAAGAGGAATGATTGGTGAAAATTTCAGTCGAATCAGAGCATTGGTTCGAAAGATACTATACTTGTCATTTGACGAAGAACACCCTGTATCTCAGTTGTTTCGAAAGTTAGACTTTTTATTTTTGGAACGTTATTCTGGATTGTGAAGAGGAATGATTGGTGAAAATTTCAGTCGAATCAGAGCATTGGTTCGAAAGATACTATACCTGTCATTTGAAGAAGAACACCCTGTATCTCAGTTGTTTCGAAAGTTAGACTTTTTATTTTTGGAACGTTATTCTGGATTGTGAAGAGGAATGATTGGTGACAATTTCAGTCGAATCAGAGCATTGGTTCGAAAGATACTATACTTGTCATTTGACGAAGAACACCCTGTATCTCAGTTGTTTCGAAAGTTAGACTTTTTATTTTTGAATCGTTATTCTGGATTGTGAAGAGGAATGATTGGTGAAAATTTCAGTCGAATTAGAGCATTGGTTCGAAAGATACTATACTTGTCATTTGACGAAGAACACCCTGTATCTCAGTTGTTTCGAAAGTTAGACTTTTAATTTTTTGAACGTTATTCTGGATTGTGAAGAGGAATGATTGGTGAAAATTTCAGTCGAATCAGAGCATTGGTTCGAAAGATACTATACTTGTCATTTGACGAAGAACACCCTGTATCTCAGTTGTTTCGAAAGTTAGACTTTTTATTTTTGGAACGTTATTCTGGATTGTGAAGAGGAATGATTGGTGAAAATTTCAGTCGAATCAGAGCATTGGTTCGAAAGATACTATACTTGTCATTTGACGAAGAACACCCTGTATCTCAGTTGTTTCGAAAGTTAGACTTTTTATTTTTGGAACGTTATTCTGGATTGTGAAGAGGAATGATTGGTGAAAATTTCAGTCGAATCAGAGCATTGGTTCGAAAGATACTATACTTGTCATTTGACGAAGAACACCCTGTATCTCAGTTGTTTCGAAAGTTAGACTTTTTATTTTTGGAACGTTATTCTGGATTGTGAAGAGGAATGATTGGTGAAAATTTCAGTCGAATCAGAGCATTGGTTCGAAAGATACTATACTTGTCATTTGACGAAGAACACCCTGTATCTCAGTTGTTTCGAAAGTTAGACTTTTTATTTTTGGAACGTTATTCTGGATTGTGAAGAGGAATGATTGGTGAAAATTTCAGTCGAATCAGAGCATTGGTTCGAAAGATACTATACTTGTCATTTGACGAAGAACACCCTGTATCTCAGTTGTTTCGAAAGTTAGACTTTTTATTTTTGGAACGTTATTCTGGATTGTGAAGAGGAATGATTGGTGAAAATTTCAGTCGAATCAGAGCATTGGTTCGAAAGATACTATACTTGTCATTTGACGAAGAACACCCTGTATCTCAGTTGTTTCGAAAGTTAGACTTTTTATTTTTGGAACGTTATTCTGGATTGTGAAGAGGAATGATTGGTGAAAATTTCAGTCGAATCAGAGCATTGGTTCGAAAGATACTATACTTGTCATTTGACGAAGAACACCCTGTATCTCAGTTGTTTCGAAAGTTAGACTTTTTATTTTTGGAACGTTATTCTGGATTGTGAAGAGGAATGATTGGTGAAAATTTCAGTCGAATCAGAGCATTGGTTCGAAAGATACTATACTTGTCATTTGACGAAGAACACCCTGTATCTCAGTTGTTTCGAAAGTTAGACTTTTTATTTTTGGAACGTTATTCTGGATTGTGAAGAGGAATGATTGGTGAAAATTTCAGTCGAATCAGAGCATTGGTTCGAAAGATACTATACTTGTCATTTGACGAAGAACACCCTGTATCTCAGTTGTTTCGAAAGTTAGACTTTTTATTTTTGGAACGTTATTCTGGATTGTGAAGAGGAATGATTGGTGAAAATTTCAGTCGAATCAGAGCATTGGTTCGAAAGATACTATACTTGTCATTTGACGAAGAACACCCTGTATCTCAGTTGTTTCGAAAGTTAGACTTTTTATTTTTGGAACGTTATTCTGGATTGTGAAGAGGAATGATTGGTGAAAATTTCAGTCGAATCAGAGCATTGGTTCGAAAGATACTATACTTGTCATTTGACGAAGAACACCCTGTATCTCAGTTGTTTCGAAAGTTAGACTTTTTATTTTTGGAACGTTATTCTGGATTGTGAAGAGGAATGATTGGTGAAAATTTCAGTCGAATCAGAGCATTGGTTCGAAAGATACTATACTTGTCATTTGACGAAGAACACCCTGTATCTCAGTTGTTTCGAAAGTTAGACTTTTTATTTTTGGAACGTTATTCTGGATTGTGAAGAGGAATGATTGGTGAAAATTTCAGTCGAATCAGAGCATTGGTTCGAAAGATACTATACTTGTCATTTGACTGAAGAACACCCTGTATCTCAGTTGTTTCGAAAGTTAGACTTTTTATTTTTGGAACGTTATTCTGGATTGTGAAGAGGAATGATTGGTGAAAATTTCAGTCGAATCAGAGCATTGGTTCGAAAGATACTATAC